>JAJOOS010010213.1:0-47798 GCA_029582725.1 Solanum chiquidenum | reverse complement strand
ATTCTTTCCAAAAATGACTATTTCCAATTCAACTCTTCTTGGAACTCAATGTGCTACATATAGGGACCTTAACACTCAAGAAATTTTTATTCCTCGGTAAAATCTCACTCCACATGAAGGACAGCTCGAGTCTTAGTTCGAAAAATTCTCTGGGGTGTTACATGATCTTTGAATAATTAATGAGATCAACTGGCTATGAGAATGAGAGGAAAGAGCTTCAGAACCTACAATAATGAGATAATGTAGGCACAAGTATGCATTAGTAAATGGAATGTATTAAGTATAGGGCAATATGCATAAAACAAACATGGTAGAATGAATGGCTTAAAACATGTAAGACATGACCCATATTTGAACATTTAAAAGCTTAAAGAAACAGTGACATGTAAATCATGAAATATGGTCAATACATTAAAATAAGAGATATAAGAAAAGCTTTGAATAAACATAGTTAATTTGTAGGATATGAGCTTTAAATGATCATAATATTATGAGATCTATATCATAAAATATGGTATATCCATCATATCGAAAGAAAGGGAGTCTACATGCCGAGGTATATTTTATACATATCATCTTTTTTAAAAAAGGATCCACTATCTAGGTCATTTAAGACAATCCTACGGGGGCATGTAGTCTTGAACTAGAGGTCTCTACTAGAGACTACCCTATTTGAGCCTCCACCTCAAATCCCTCTTGGTGTAAAGTCTAACAGAAGTTGCCGTCAATAAGGTAGGGATCATCAAAACACCAATCCATCCACTGTAAAGACGGTTTTCAAAACCAATTAGGTTTATGATGAAACCTAGAAATCGATCACTGATCCAATTTGAGTACCTCTGCAGGATAGACCTCAACAGAAAACTGTATCCCAATAGAATAGATAAAAGTAAAACATTATTATAACATCGTAAAGGCAATGATCAATACAAATCTACATCTTTAACATCAAAAACTATAATAGCTCCTTAAATTTTAATTCAACATAGGTGAGAAAACATTTCACTAATATGAAACCATATCTAAGAAATACCTTTCACAATCATCATCATATTCGTTTGTGAGAAAAAATTTCACAATAACATCTATACTTTCATTTAAAAGGACTCTATCATCATAAACATAATTTTCATAAGTCATGAATAATTCCTCAAAATTCATAGTTTCTGGGTTCATAGGTTCATCATAGTTTCATTGTTGAAAATCATAAATTAGGCATGGGTCAATATAATTTCAACTAAATATCTTGAATTAACATTGAATCATGCATTATAAGGATTAATCAACAATAATAAAACATAATTTAATGAAACCCATAAAGAACTAAAATAACCCTAATTTTATCAATTGGATTTTTTATTGAGGAATTGGAAATCTTAGGGACCCCATGAGGAATGGACTTCATAGGTGAATACCCACTTACCTTAATACTCAAGGCCCACAAAGAATGGTGAATTGGAGACTTGAATTGAATCCTATTTTCTTCTTCTTCTTTCTTAGGTTGAGAGGAATTTGGAAAGTGAATTTGGTTAAGTTTTGGGAAATTAGGATAATGGGCTGAAGTGGGTAATTTTAGGACTTAAAAGCTTTATATAGGTCCTAGGTTAGAAGACAAAATGACATTGTATTGGTCTATAATAATACGGAACATACTAAAAGCCCCTTAAAAATAACTGTCGGACTCGATCTATGGTTCTGACCTACTGATTGTAGAATATTCTATGGCCCGTACTAGTCAATCGTAGACCATGTATTAGGACAATAAAATCACTTAACTTTTGATGGGACCTTTATATTATCCGTAAAATTTCCTATGGTCCATAGACCCTAACCGTAGAACTCATCTTAAACCTTAAAATTTCACTAAGTTAGGGACCTACCTACGAAACCTATCTACGATTTGTACATCCTTTTGACAGACCATACTAGTAAATTGTAGAAAAAGTTCTGGGAATTAATTTTTAAACTTATTGTTCTCCCTTTCTATGAAGCTGGTCTACAACCCATAGATAGACCTACAAACCATAGAATGGTCTCGTAGACCTGAATCTGATGTTGCATTTTAATGTAGTCCTTCCCTTTTGGAATTTGAGGTGTTACACAATTGCACTATAGAGGACACTTTAACCACATAAACGGTCCCAACACTTTGATTTCAGCTTTCGTGGAAAAAAGTGAAGTCTAAAGGTTAATAGAAGAACCATATCACATGGTGCAAAGCCCCTTTTATCAATATTATGGTCATCGTACATATTCATCCTATCCTTGTACAGGGTTGAACTTTCATATGCGTTCATCCTAAACTCATCCAACTAATTCAGTTGACTTAGTTGTTTATCAGATGCATCTCCCAATTAAGGATTAAGTTTTTTTAGTTGCCATATGGCTTTGTGCTCAAGCTCTACCGGCATGTGTCAAGACTTTCAAAACATAAGTTGATAAGGGAAAATACATATGGGAGTCTTGAATGTTGTGTCTACCCATCATACATCGTAAAATATCTAGAAAAATTGGTTTGGTTGGTAGTCACAGTATTCACCAAGATCGTCTTTATCTTATGATTTGAATCCTCCACCAATCCACTAGATTGGGATGATACAATATCTTCATATTGTGCATCACTCCATATTTCTTAAGTTGAGCATGAAACAACATGTTTCAGAAGTGTGAACTATGATGGCTAATGATTTTTCTCACTGTACAAAATTTGGAGAAGATGTTTCACTTCAAGAATGTTGTGACACTTTTAATTCATTGTTCGGAAGTGTGACTACCTCCACCCACGTGGATACATAGTCAACAACCACAAGTGTGTAATTCATTCCATTGGAACTCAAGATGTTCCCATAAAATTGATGCCCCACACATGAACTAGTTCAATCACTAGAATTAGAGTGAGGGGTAGCTCATGTCTTCTTGAAATACCACCCTCTCTCCAACTTTTATCACAAGTCATAGAAATTTCATGGGCGTCTTGATAAATAATTAGCCAATAATAACCATAATGTTATATTTTAAGGGTTGTCTAGATACCACTAGGATTCCCATGAGCAGTGGAGGAATGACATGCCTTTGATATATTCATCATCTCCACCTCAGTTATGCACCAACGAATAATCCCACCAGCACAAACACGAAACAAGTATGTCTTTTCTTAAGAAAAACTTCCTCACATAAGACACGAACTTTTTGGAGATGGTGGAAGAACATATCTGAAGGTAGCACATCATTCACTAGACAGTTTGCCAAATATACAAACCATGGGATCAGATCTTGTGACATAGAAATCAGTTGCTCCTCTTTAAATGTATCGTCAATCTCAACACCATATGTTGACTTCAACATTGTTTCTTCTTATATCCTATACACATGATCAACTACCTGATTTCAGTTCCTAATCGATCTCTAACCAAAAAGTTAAGTTCTTGCAATAGTAACATCCAACGAATCAATCTTGGTTTAGCATCCTTCTTGATAATCAGGTACTGGACTACTGCATGATATGTGTGCATAATTACTTTGGTGTCAACTAAGTAAGATGTGAATTTCTCGAATTTAAAACTACTGCAAGCAATTCATATTCGGTCACGATATAATTCTTCTAGGCAACATTTAGAGCTTTGTTGGCATAGTATATAGGATGTAAGATCCTTTCTCCTCTTTATCCTAAAACTATACCAATTTCCACTCCACTAGAATAACAAATCACTTCAAACGGTTTAGTATAATCTAGTGTAATAATCATAGATGCAGTTATCAACTTTTCTTTCAGGCTTTCAAATTTTTTCACACATGCATCATGAAACACAAACTTCATGTCTTCTATAATAGTTGAGATAGTGGGTGTGAAATTCTAGAGAAATCCTTAATGAAACTATGATTGAAACTGACATGCCCCAAAAATATTTGAACACCCATTATAGATATTGGTGGAGGAAGTTTTTCGAGCACTTCAATCTTCGCTATATAAACCTCTATATCCTTTTTGGAGATCTAATGGAAAATAACAATACCTTTTTTTCATGGAGTGAAACTTCTCCCAGTTAACTACTAGACTGCATTCTCTACATTTTTTCACAACATCATCTAAATGGATATAACAATAATTAGATGAGTCACAAACCACAAAGAAATCATCCATGAATACCTTAATAGTGTCCTCTACCATGTCTAAAAATATGGACATCATACAACTCTAAAATAATGCTAGTGCATTACACAACCCAAATTTCTTCCTTTTGAAAGCAAACGTTCCATATAGACATGTGAAAGTGGTCTTCTTTTGGTATTTAGTGAAATCATTATCTAATTATAACCTGAATAACCATCAAGAAAAAAATATCATCATTTACTAGTAAGACAGTCTATTATTTGATCCATTAATGGCATTAGAAAGTGATCTATTTATGTCCATGCATTCAACTTTTTTTAGTTCATACGCACTCTACAACCCGTGGTTGGCCTCATTGGACTGAGCTCGTTCTTTGCATTTGGGACCATACTGAATCCTCCTTTCTTTGAAACACATTGAACTGGCCATACCCACTTAATGTCTACAATAGGATAAAATATACTAGCATCCAACCATTTGATGATCTCCTTCTCGACTACCTCTTGCATAGATTGATATATTCTGTGATGATGTTTAATATTGGGTTTATAGCCAAGCATGAATTTGATTTTATGAGAACATATCCCTAGCGAAGTACCTATAATGTCCACAATTGACCAATCAATGCCCCTCTTGAAATCCTTCAACAGATAAGTGAAAGCCTTCATTGGCCTTTTGTGTAGGCTTACAACTATGATAACTGTGAAATATAGTTGGCACCCAAGAAAATATTCCTCAAGTTAGATGGAAGAGCCTTAAGCTCTACAACTAGAGGCTCCTTAAAAGATAGCTTTTTTGGAACTGTTGTTCAAGTCTTCATATTCAAATCTAGATTTTTAGAGTATGCCCAGACAACCCTATTCTGGCGAGTGCACCAACCATATCTTTGCATTCTGCAATGTCCTCACAATCAAAGTTCATGATCACTGTTGAGCCCAAATCAGACACGCAAGTGCGCATGGTCGTTAAAGTATTAAAGCGGCTCTTATAAAGAGCCGGATATCGTACCCACAGGGACTTACTCTTAGAATCACTCAATTTCTCTAACTTTTAGCTAATTACAAGTGTTACCACAATTTCAAAAGTGATTTAGTTTCTAATTCTAAAAATTCAACAAAATGTAACAAACGCGATTCAATTTCAAGGATTTAAAAACAATGATTGGGTAAAGTCCAGGGTTGTATCTTTTATCAGGTTTAATGCAATTACTATCATTTAAAATGGGTATATATCAACTATCGAATCAATGAATCACAGGGATAACTGTATGATCATGGTCTCCTGACCTCTAATCGCCTACGATAAATAACAACCTAACTACATCATTGAGCGGGGATAGGCTGGATTAAGTACCGACCATTACAATTTCTTCATGTATAGTGACCCAAGCAAGGTGTCTAGGTATATCCCTATCCTAGATACAAATTAACCTTAGTAATTAAAGATTAATCATGCTCCTTATGCCCCATGATCTATCCTCTTATTCCTCTCTCGAGTTCAATTTGGACAATTTATTTATTTCAATAGTGATCAGTCACACAATACGGAAAGCAAGAACATAAGAAAAATTCATATGATAATTGACATTAACCCAACGAAAAATTAATATATTACAATCATCATGTAGCCATAGCCCTAGAACTATGATATTTAGCTACTGATGATCCAAGAGACGATCAAGCAATGTTCAATAAACTTAAAGAGATCGAAAGGAAAAGAGTTTAGGAAAGATCCCTAAAAATGGTGAAAATGTTCTCCTAAGTCGTCGTTCTTCAAAACCGAGAAAAAAATGTTTTAATAAAATAAAATAATAACCTATTTAAACTATTAGTCAAAACGAAAAAAACTAGGACTCAGGAGCGCGTTGCAGAGGCACTCTATTATTTCGTTCTGAGACAATTGCCTCTTCTCCATGACGCGGTCACTCCACTGAGTGTTCTGCCTCTAAGTCGCTTCTCTCTAATTAAAATTTAATCACTCTCCGCGACATGAAGTCACCTCCATAAATTGATTTGTGAGAAAATCCAATCCTCCGCGATGCGGCTTCCACACAGAGGACTCTTCCTCACTTCGACTTTTCACGAACCAAACTAACATTCCTCTCCGCGACGCGGAAAAGATACAGAGATGCCTCGAATGATATTTCTTCACTCTTCTTCCTTGCTGTCTTTTGACTTGGCTCTCTTCTGTTCCCCATCGTCTATTTTCGTGCTCGTTTCTCCAATTAAGCTAACCTACACAACTAATCATGTTGGTTAACTCATAAACAAACAAAAGACTCGATAAACCTATAAACAAACACATATTGAATTAAAACTTAGCTTAAATATGGGCATTATTAGATTTCTAGGCATATAAATATGCCTAAGATCACTACCCCACACTTAGAGCTTTGTTCGTCCTCGAATAACTTACTAACTACTGCTAGATGTAGACTCACTACTATAGTATTTGTGCATCCTCTACTTTCTTCCAAGGATCTGTAACCAGTGAACACGGACATGATTTCATTCAAAGTATGCATGACTCCTATAATTGACTCAACAACCTTTAGCAACCAACGCATTCAACAACATGTGCACCATTAGATATCACCTATCCTTCATACAACAAGTGTCCCTCACTCCAAAGGATAGTCCACACACTCAACTCAGCAAATTGAATATACTTTAAGGACTTTGCAAAAAAGGTACACTCTCACTCACAACAACATCAAACATGTATGCATTGAGAACCATAAGCTTGCCCATTATGTATATCTCTACTAATAAAGTGTGTTATGCTCAAAATCAAATCGGACTTGTTCTGGTTATAATGTAAGCTTAAGGTAATGGAGGATTCGTTTAGATTAAATAAGTGACTTATCCTCCCTAATGCAACATATTCAACTTTCCTCTTACATTCACAACTTTTTATTTTCGTTAGCCCCCTCCTTCTTCATAGGTTTCCACTAGTGTTACCAACCTTACCTTTATTTCTTACTTGCCCCTTTATTTCTTCTTCTTCTCTTTTTCACTCCACAATAGCCACCCTTGACTTAGAAATTTATCTCGAGTTAAGGTGCATAATGCCCTTGTTAGGGCCAGGGCCATCATTAAGGTATTCACTAAGTTGGCCACCTTCAACTAGGGTTTCCCCTAGTCGAAGTGCACAATGTCCTAAGGACTAGGGCCAATCTCAGATTCGAACTCATGAGGTATCATTTTATCTCCTCTTTTCATTCTTCCCCATCAAACTACACATTTCCACCCTATTTACTCTTTCCGTTGTTTTCACTTTTCCTCCTAACCTAGTGCATTAGGGATTTGGAATCAAAGCTAATGGTATCAATAAAAGGGATTCGGCTTCATTATGTTGGTTAGAACAAAATCAAGGCTAAAAAGGCTCAATTTGGGCTATAGTAGGGATATTATTTCTGAACAGGCAAAAATTCCAAACAATTCAAAGAAAGCCTATTATCATCTTTTAAACACAACGACACTTATATTTCGCTTCAATAACAAGCCTGACAATTTCTAGATTCAGATGAATTCATGGATATTACAACTCACCACTCATGGCACAAGTTATACTGAAGACTGGATCAATTACAACAACACAATCAGATCATGCACAAGGTCCAAATTAAGCTTAAGTTGCATCATTCAAGTCATATACAAAAAAGTTCATGTGCATTCATATATCAGTTTCAAGCATGTTTTTCATACATATTCCTTTCATAATTTCATCTTCAACATAACCCATCCTAAAACTCAATGACGAAATTGGTCTTAAGACGGTCGTCATCCATCTATCATTGGGCAACGTGACTCAACTACGACTACTGACTCAATCCAATGAAGACAAAATATTTTTGTTTTTTGTACGGTTCAAAGGGACTATCCTTGGCCAAAGAACCGAAAACAACCTCCAAGGAACCCACAATAAAACAAAACAAAGACAAAAACAGACTCTAGCAATGTTTAAAAATAAAAATATATATACAGACCAGATATGTGTCTCACCCTCACCCCACGCTTATACAATAGCATTGTCCCCAGTGCTTTACAAAAAATCAGAATAATTCAAGATGTAAGGTGAAAACACTCCCTGATCAGTCCTTTATTGCATCACCCCCGTCGGCCTTATCACCGGCCTGAGCGGGATCTATCTCCTCCTCCGAGTCGGAATTTACATCTAAGCTAGTATGTGCGTGCTCATCATCGGTCGTAATATCATTATCAATCACCTCACGAAACTTCGGACCAATGCTAAACAGTGCCTTGGCATGGTCATTCAGAGGGTAGCACCTCTCGACCTCACCCAACTGCTTATCAGTAGAATCCTGGCAGCCATTCTGATGGCGCAGCATCTCTAAGCCATACATCCTGGCCATAATCATCTCATCGCATCGATGGCGCTCAGGAGTAATGAGAGTTGGGCCAAACTCGGTGTCAGGCCCCTTTGTCCGAGTAATGTCCACTGATGTTGGATATAGAGGTTCCATGTTGTCCAATTTTTCTTCAGGAACACCTGCAACACGACACATTTTCGTAATCACATCACCAAAAGTATACCTTTGGCCTTTATGCACCCGGGCCTTTCGCATAGCAGATTTCACAATGGCTCCGAAATTCAGCTCTGTTCCAGTCATCAAGGCATATACCAAGAACACCTTGTCACAAGTAATATCAGTGTAGTAAAGACCCGGTATCAAACAGTTCATGACCACCTTCAGCCAAACACGTGTCTATCGAAACATGTGAGCGTAGGGAAGAGATTGTTGATATCTCTTCCCACTATGCTTAGTCCATTGTGCCAAGGACTGTGAGACTGTCGCGCATTGGGCATAAAACTCTCGGACCATGTGCAAGTTGCACTCTGCCAGTTCAGCGAAGATGAACTCTATCCCTAGCTCCCTAATCTACCTCAGGATATGTGGAAACTCACGCGTCAGAATGTCCCTATCAATACAAACATCAGAAAAGTAAGTGGTTTCGATGTGTTTTTTATATTATGCCTTCCCTTCTTTGGGTACAACCTTAATCCTGAACCACCTGGTTTGGCCCTTTGGAACTGCAGGTGCGGGTGGGACATTCCCACTTCGCACACATTTCCTATGGCTTGACGTAACGACTTCTTTGTCGGGTCCTTGATAGCTAGACATGATTACCTGCAAAATATAACAAATCAGCCCAACACACATAACATTGATACAAATTCGGGTGGTGTGTACACACCACCCCACACTTATCTCACAGCAGTCACAAGCCTAGGTACTTAGCCTTCCCACAAGCGTACTCAAGTAAACCACACTAAACACCAACCATTACCACTTCCCAATAGTGCATATAATTATTTGTGCTACTCAAGAATTCACAACAAATAATATAGACCCATGAACACCCACTATCAACAAGCTAACACCGCCAAGCAACACTTATCATTCACGTATTCATCGCCCAATAATGTCTACTCAAGAATTTTGACACTAAAGGTACCCAATTTTGCTATGACAGCCCAATCCAAATGCGGAAAATAACTATTAGTGCTACTCAAGAATTCAAACAATGACATTAAGCCGATCACCACCAAATTGATTCTTCACAACATAGCCAAACAACCGTCTGTAACAATAACAAACTCAGGCAAGACTAGTGTAAGAACTTCACGCTCCCAAAATACTCTAGACCCATGTGCAAGCAGAAATAAAGCAATGCTCCTATAGATTTCGAACTACCCATGAATAGTTTACACATACTAGCATGAACATGCATAACCCACACATAGTACTCTATCAATTGCACTAAATCAACCCATTACTCACATACGAGTAAAAAGAGATGATTTCTACCCAAGAGTTCAAAAACACCCTATCACAAGAACATGCAATAGTCTCAATTCGCCCCAGCAAATTCAAAGCACCACACAATAGCACACAAACAATAACACAGATATTGAAATACCAAAACGCCTAAACGTTGCTAGAAAAAGTGGTAGAGTACATACCTTTGATGCTGGAGAAGAGTGAATTGGAGATGGGATGATGAAAGGCTACCTCCGCGTTATAGATTGATACGTGAAAAACATAAGGGAAGAAGAACAGGGAAAAATCAGGAGAATATTACAGTGAAGAGGGGAAAGAATGAATGAATTTGGGCATAAATCGAGGTTAATAGGGCTGGGGTTAGATAATTTTAGAAAGGAAACAGGTTAAACTCGTTTAGCTTAACAAAAACAAAAATTACTTACCTGGGGCGCAACACGCGGTGGACACGGAGTCCACTGGAAATTTAATTCTAGGCGAGGCAAATGTTTCTTTCTCGCTACGCGATGCGGGACAGGCACTCGGTGGATTTTTTTTTGACGTAAACATGAAGTCTTATAGAAACCAAAATTTGGGGCCACCTCCGCAACACTCTAGCTACACGGAGCGTTCTGCCTCAATTGTGAAAATTAATTCCAATTGAGGCACCAGCTCCGCGACGCGCCATGGTTCACAATATTTGATCCCTGCACAATTTAAGCTCACAACCCATTAGTAAAAGCACGATGGGTTGCCTTCCATCTAGCGCCTTAGTTTTGTTCGTGGCACAACTCATATTTTTGTATTTTTCTAAATATATCATTTATTTTTACTAATTCCTATGAAAAGAAATAACAAAACAAAAGCAAAGAAATCCTAACTATTACAAGGGTTCACGGGTTGCCTCGCTATAACATCACGACACGACTCATCTCATGACTCTTTCATCATTTAAAGTGAGCGCTTCAAGCTCACAATCCACATCATTTCTAAAATAGTGCTTGATCCTTTGTCCATTCACAAGGAAAGTGTAACACCACGACTTTTTGAAATGTCTAAATTGACTCGTATCTTCGTAGCAAGACTAGGAGGGTGGGTAATAAATTAAGAATGATGTATCATGTGATATTTTAAGTGTTCAAGGGTTGTATCTCAATTTTTCAAGTTAGGTAAATGGCAAAATAAAAGTTGGCGAAAGTTACCGTAAATTCCTTTTTAAACATTTGTCTGAAATTTGGGTCAAATATCTCGGACGTTTTCTCCCAATCTATAAAGAGTTATGGTTCCCACGACCTATAAAATCAAATTTCTACGAGTCTAGTTTCCAATGCATTAACTCGTTCATTCATACGACTTCAGAATAGAGAGATATTTGTGTTTTTGCAAGACTACGCAAGCAGGCAGGTGATGTGGGTCCCCTAGGTCGGTGGAACTTTATATATATCATCTTCTTCGACTTTTCTTCATTTTCCTTCATTTTTCTTAGTGAATAACCAGAAAATTCACAAAACCCACTTCTAGGATCAGCCAAGTTACATATATTTGTGACTTAAGTCCTTGACAAAAGTTGTTCTACGCGTTGAGCTCATCAACATGGTATAATTTGTTTTATCGATTCCCTAGCATATCATACTTTGGTGTTCGGATAGCAGGGGTTTGGGCATAATTTAAAGTTTTGATGTATATTACGAACTTAAAATCAAGGTAAGACCCTTCTTTAATCGACTCTAGCTTTGATAAGTCGCAAATAACAATTTGCGACAGAAATACATATCTTTTAGCCGATTATTGTGGTATCTTCTATTCTTTTGTGTTGATTATGGTCTTGCCTTGTTGTAGTATGGAGGGGGGTTGTGATTAAAGTCATTAGGACATGTGAATTCAGCGAAAATGGTATGTTAAGGCTATTCCCTACTTACTGCATGTTACCTTAAAGCTTAGGAGCAATGTATTTGGGTTGTTATCCTTGTTATACTTGTAGCCATTATTGTTGATTGTTGGCGGCTAGAGTTGATATAATCCTCCGTTGTCAGGATTCTTATTCAGTTAGTAGCGTCCCTATGTTGGACAAGACTTAGAGGCTATTTGTATAGGTTTCTTATAACTAAATTGCTCGCTTTTTGCGATTGTATTGTTATTGTTTCCCTTGGCGCTATTGTGGTTAGCTGCAGGAATATGACCTATGCCTAGAAGGGATATGTTTTGCCTACGGGGATATATGGATGCCTAAGAGGGCCTTGAGTTGCCTATGGGGCTATATTGATGCCTACAAGGGCTATGAGTTGCCTACAAGGCTATATTGACGCCTAAGAAGGCTATGTCCTTCCTATAGGGTCATGTTGTACCCTAAGAGGGATATGAGCTGTCTATAAGCTATGTTGATACCTAAGAGAGCTATGTGCTGCCTATGGGGCTATATGGATGCCTAAGAGGGCTATGTGACTGCCTACGGGGATAGGGGACTATCAATAGGGGTATATAGACTGATTGGTACCTCTTAGGCTTATGGGAGCCTGAGTAGGTGGTCTTGTGTGTTGTTTGTACATGCCGAGCTTATGGGGGCTTGGTTAGGTTGTTGTTTTATTGCTTTTGATAAGTTAAGATTTAGGAGAAGGTCAGTATCTATTTATCAGATTATTCCAATATATTAGGATACATGCTCATAGTCTATTGCCTTTCATACTCTGTACATTATTTTGTATTGAAGCCCCATTGCCTGGAGGAGCTGCATTAATCATGCATGCAGGTCCCAACAGATGACCCAGTAGACCTGCTCAGCAGTAGGATTGACTTTTATCCGATTGGCTATCCCCTTCCTTCGGAGCTGCCAGAGTTTGGAGGTTTGTTATCCTTTGTTGTATATATTTTTATGGGTAGGCTGGCGCCCTATCCCACCAATATTTACTTCTATTTGAGGCTTACAAACTAGTGTATGGAGTGTGTAGCTACGTTATGTCCATGCTGGCCTAGTTTGTTGGGTTGCTGAAGCTTGTGAGTTGTTTGATGTATTATCTTGATATATACATGCTTTCAGTTTTGGTATAGAGATCATGGTGGCCTCGACGGCCCAGTCAGGACTTCTGTGCTAGTTGACTATTTCTTTATATGAACTGCTGGGGGTAGCTGTTTTGTTTATAGATCTATTGACAGGGGCCTTGCCGACCGAGGGCTTAGTTTTAAGCTGAGATATACTTGTTTGTTTTCTTGATTGCGTGTGGCTACCATGCGCTAGTAGCAAATGGTTCAGCAGGGTCGGCTCGGGCCTGAGTTTTGGCATTAGGAGCCAGTTGCGCCCCTTGAGTTTAGGGCGTGACAAACTTGGTATTAGAGCAACGTCGTATCCTAGGGAGTCTGCCAACCGTGTTTAGTAGAGTCTTGTTTATAAATGTGTTGCGCACCACATTCAATAAGCAAGAAGCTACCGGGCATGTTAGAATGACTATCCTTCTTTTGCTCACCTCGTGCTATAGAGTAGAGTCTTAAGGGTTGAGGTTTGTGGTTTATAATTGATATTTATATGCAGATAGAGTTGGCCGACACCAGACAGACCACAACTAGCCAAGGGCTAGATACAACTATAGGCGAGGGTACCGATAAGGTACCACAGGTGGAGGTAGCCTATTGTGAACCCATAGGGAGACATCTACTCAGCCCCCTATAGGTTCTCCACCGCTTCAGGAGCCTCTAAGGCCTACAGGACCCTAGTATCACCTCTAGTTCCTCCTATTCCATCCGACCAAGATTTCAAGAGTACTGCAGTATGTATGTTAGCACAGTTAGTAGCTGCACAATGCCAGCCAGTTGTGCCAGATGTTTCTGAACCTTCTGAAGGGCCTAGAAGTTTGAGAGTTCGTGAATTTCTTGCCTTAAATCCTCCACAGTTTACAAGGACAGATCATAAAGAGGACCCTCAGCACTTTGATGATTAGCTTTATAGGATCTTCAGAGTCATGCACGCCTCAATGACTGAGTCAGTTGAGTTAGCAGCATTTTGATTGCGCGATGTTGCAGTATTGTGGTACGAAAGTTA
Source organism: Solanum chiquidenum (assembly GCA_029582725.1). NCBI lineage: Eukaryota > Viridiplantae > Streptophyta > Magnoliopsida > Solanales > Solanaceae > Solanum > Solanum chiquidenum. Next base: position 33,872 of record JAJOOS010010213.1, on the reverse strand, counting down.
GGAGAGATCTAGGGGAAAAGACGCAGCTCTACCCACTTGGGATAGCTTTACAAAAGATTTCATAGATCATTATTTGCCTCAAGAGATTAGGGATGGCTGGGTGGACCAGGTTTTGAACCTCCGACAGAGCAGCATGAGTGTTCGAGAGTACGGGCTGAGATTTGACTCTTTGGCCAGATATGCACCAGTATTTGTTGATACGATGCATGACAGGGTGCGTATATTTGTTAGAGGGCTTGACTCAGACTATATCGATGCTTGTTCTACCGTTGTACTAAATGATAATATGTATATCTCGTGAATTCAGGCCTTTTTATAGGGAATAGATGATCGCCGACTTCTGCAGTATATGAGTGAGAGGGTCGAGAGATAGAGACAGAAGAGGGCTAGGCCTGTTGTGTCACAAGGAGATTTTCTGGTTGGTCCCAGAGTCTGATATTCTATTAGGCCACCTAGACCTCCACCACAACGATTCCAAGGTAATAGATTTGATTACCAGGGACAGTCAGGCCCAGGTGAGGGTTCACGAGCATCAGGTTTTCAACAATAGAGGGGTTCAAGAGGCCAGGCTAGGACAGCCCTACCGCGTTGCGCTACTTGTGGTAGGATGCATTTTGGGAGGTGCAGGTAGGGTTACACGGGTTGATATTCTTATGGACAAGAGGGGCTTTGGGTGGAGAAACTGCCAAACCATAGGTCAGGGTGGTATAGGTCAGTAGGTTCCTCCTAATCAGCACAGTCTACAGGGCGTGGAGCCTAGATTCCAGCTGATAGAGGTAAAGGTGTAGGCAGAGAGGGAACATCTAGTTCTGGTAGTTTCCAGAACCATATATATTCACTAGCCAGCCGACAAGACTCAGAGTCAGCAGTAGATGTTGTCACAGGTACATTGATTATTTGCTCCAATTGTGTTTATGCTTTGATAGATCCTGGATCTACTATGTCTTATATTACTTCATTTATCACGAGGAAGTTATGTATAGTAGCATAGTCATTAGATCGACCCTTTATTATATCTACATTAGTTGGTGAGTCTATTATTGCCAGGAGAGTCTATCGAGGTTGCACGGTAGAAATTAATGACCATCAGACCTCTGTAGACCTCGTAGAGTTAGAAATGGTCAATTTCGATGTTATTATGGGTAAGGACTGGTTAGCGTCTTGTTATACTAATGTTGAGTACCGGACAAAGATTTTTAGATTCCACTTTCCAGGAGATGCAGTTCGGGAATGGAAAGGCGATATAACAACACCGAAAGGTAGGTTTATTTCCTATCTTAAAATAAGGAGGATGATTACTAAGGGTTGTATTTATCATCTTGTTCGCATTCATGAAATAGATGCAGAACCACCGACTCTTCAATCTATTCCGATAGTTAATGAGTTTATAGATGTATTTCCAGATGAGCTCCCTAGTATCCCTCTAGAACGAGAAATTGATTTTGCTATCGATATGCTACCAGGTACGCAACCCATATCTATCCCTCCTTATAGAATTGCTCCTACTGAGAAAAAAGAGTTGAAGGATCAGCTGAAAGATTTGCTGGATAAAGGCTTTATCACACGTAGTGTTTCACCATGGGCCGCGCCAGTGTTATTAGTGAGGAAGAAAGATGGATCACTAAGAATGTGTATCGATTACCGATAGTTGAATAAGGCTACTATAAAGAATAAGTAAACCCTTCTGAGGATTGATGAGTTCTTTGATCAGTTACAAGGTGTTGAGTGCTTCTCAAAGATTGATTTAAGATCAGGGTACCACCAGATACGAGTTCGAGAGAAAGATGTTACAAAGACAGCTTTTACAACCAGATATGGGCACTTTGAGTTCTTGGTAATGTCTTTTGGATTAACTAATTCTCCAGCAGTGTTCATGGACCTACTGAATAGCATATTTAGGCCATATCTAGATACATTTGTGATTGTATTTATTAATGATACTTTTGTCTATTCGCATTCAAAAGCTGAATATGCAGATCGCTTGCGAGTAGTCTTTCAGGTTCTTCGAGAGTATGAACTTTATGCAAAGTTCTCTAAGTGTGAGTTCTGGTTGAGCTCTGTGGCTTTCCTAGGCCATATCATATCAGATTCCGACATTATGGTTGAAACACAAAAGATTGATGCTGTAAAGACTTGGCCAGACCCATGACAGCGACTGAGGTTCGTAGTTTCTTGGGATTAGCTGGGTACTACAGAAGGTTTGCAGAGGGGTTTTCTTCACTTTCAGAACCATTAACAAAGTTGACTAAAAAAATGGCAATGTTCCAGTGGACTGAGGCTTGCGAGCATAGTTTCCAGGAACTGAAAGATAGGTTGACATCAACACCAGTTCTAGCATTGCCAGAGGGTTCAAAGGGCTATGTAGTGTACTGTGATGCCTCTGGTGTTGGGTTGGGATGTGTTCTAATGCAACATGGTAAGGTTATCACATATGCTTCAAGGCGGTTGAGGAAGCATGAGAAAAACTATCTGACCCACGATTTAGAGTTGGCTGCAGGTGTGCATGCGTTAAAGATCTGGAGACACTATTTGTATGGATTTCATGTTGACATTTTCACAGATCATAAAAGTCTTCAATATATCTTTAGATAGAATGAGTTAAATCTGTGACAACATCAATGGCTTGAATTATCGAAAGACTATGATATGGATATTTTATATCATCAAGGAAAGGCAAATATGGTAGTGGATGCCCTCAGTCGAAGATGTATGGGTAGTTTATCCTATTTAGGTGTTGAGAATCAAGAGCTTCATCAGTTAGCTAGCTTAGGAGTCAGATTGTTAGAGGCAGATGATAGTGGGGTCACAATTCAGGACACAGTCGTATCATCTGTAGTTGTGGAGGTAAAATCACGGTAACAAAAGGATCCTAGCTTAGAGCATCTCCTAGCCAAGGCCCACCATCAACAGTCTTTAGCATTTGATATAGCAGGAGATGGAGTCCTCAGATATAGCAGTTGATTGTGTATTCTGAATGTTGCAGGGCTTCGACATTGGATTATGGAAGAGGCATATCATTCCTGTTATTCTATCCACCCTGGTTCAATGAAGATGTACCATGATATCAAGGAGATCTATTGGTGGCACTGGATGAAGAAGGACTTTGATGAATTTGTGGCACAGTGTCCTAACTGCCAACATGTGAAGGTTGAGCATCAAAAACCCGTTGGGATAGTTCAATAGATAGCCATACCTTTGTGGAAGTGGGAAGCAATTAATATGGATTTTATTATAGGGTTACCTCGAACACGTGGCAAGTTTGACTCTACTTGGGTAATTGTTGATAGACTAACAAAATCAACCCACTTCTTACCGGTCAGGGCTACTTTTACGGCCGAAGACTATGCAGGGCTCTATATTAGAGAGATTCTTAGGCTACACGGTGTCCCATTATCTATTATCTATGATAGAGGAGCACAATCTACCGCCAACTTCTGGAAATCCTTCTAGAGAGGACTGGGGACACAGGTTAATATTAGTATAGACTTTCACCCTCAGACAAATGGCCATGCTGAGCGCACAATTTTGACAATCGAGGATATGTTACGAGCGTGCGCGCTGGACTTCAAAGGAAGTTGAGATGACCACTTGCCTCTTATTGAGTTTCCATACAATAATAGTTATCATTCCAGCATCGGGATGGCACCTTATAAGGCTTTGTATGGGCAAAAATGTAGATCCCCCATTGGATAGTTTGAGGTAGGTGAGTCAGGGTTGATTGGATCCGATTTAGTACAACAGACAATGGAGCAAGTGAAGCTTATTCGGGATAGGTTGCTAACAGTTCAAAGCCGACATAAGTCATACTCAGATGTGCGACGAAGGGACTTAGAATTTTGTGTCGATGACTGGGTATTCTTAAAAGTCTCTCCTATGAAGGGTGTTATGAGATTTGGCAAAAAAGACAAGTTTAGTCCAAGATTCATTGGGCCATACCAAATCCTTCGGAGGGTAGGACGAGTGGCTTATGAGCTAGAATTTCCTTAGGGGCTAGAATCTATTCATCTAATTTCCATGTATCGATGCTACGGAAGTGCGTAAGAGACCCTTCTCGGGTTGTCCTAGTTGAGGATGTTCAGATCACAGAGAAGTTGTCCTACAAGGAAACTCCAATTGCCATATTAGATCGGCAGGTCCGTAAATTGAGGACCAAAGAAGTGGCTTCGGTTAAAGTATTGTGGAGAAACAAGAATAGAGAAGACGTGACCTGGAAAGCTGAGGATGGCATGAGGTCCAAATATCCTCACTTATTTCATACCCTAGGGTGATGGCATATCAGTTTATATTAGTGCAGTGAGGTTAGATACCTATCAGATTTTTTATATATATATTGTTGCTTACAATTATTGTTGTTGTCGTTGTATATTTTCTCGCACTGTTATTCTGGTGCTATAATGCTTAGCTATTTATGTCATCCTATGAGATGCCTAGGTTAGAATTTCTACATTTCAGGTTCCCGGATAGTCACATTAAAAAAGGATAGTCTACCTAAATTTTGGCAATTCCTAAGGACTTAACCGCGTGGCTCAGATTTTTCATTCGAGGACAAATGTTTCTAAGGGTGGAAGAATGTAACACCCCAACTTTTTGAAATGTCTAAATTGATTCGTATCTTCGTGGAAAGACAAGGAGGGTGGTGTTATGTGATATTTTAAGTGTTCAAGGTTTGTATCTCAAGTTTTGAAGTTAGGTAAGTGGCAAAATAAAACATGGTGAAGCTTACCGTAAATTCCTTTTTAAAGATTTGTCTAAAATTTGGGTGAAATGTCTCAGACATTTTCTCCCAATCTATAAAGAGTTATGGTTCCCACAACCTATGAAATCGAAGGTCTACGAGTCTAGTTTCCAACGCATCAACCAGTTCATTCATACGGCTTTAGAATGGAGAGATATTTGTGTTTTAGCAAAGACTGCGCAAGCAGGCAGGTGAGGTGGGTCCCCTAGGTCGGTGGAACTTTATATATATCATCTTCTTCGACTTTTCTTCATTTTTCTTAGTGAATAACCAGAAAATTCACAAAATCCACTTCTAAGATCAACCAAGTTACAGATTTTTGTGACTTAAGTCCTTGACAAAAGTTGTTCTACTCGTTGAGCTTGTTAACATGGTATAATTTATTTTATCGATTTCCTAGCATATTGTACTTTGGTGTGTGGACAATAGGTGTTTGGACATAATTTAAAGTTTTGAGGTTATTACGAACTTAAAATCAAGGTAAGACCATTATTTCATTGACTCTACCTTTGATAAGTCGCAAATAGCAATCTGCGAAGGAAATACATATATTTTATTCGATTATCGTGGTATCTTCTATTCTTTTGTGTTGATTATGGTCCTGCCTTGTTGTATTATCGAGGGGTGGTGATTAAAGTCATTAGGACATGTGAATTTAGCGAAAAGGGTATGTTAAGGCTAGTCCCCACTTACGGCATGTTTCTTTAAAGCTTAGGAGCAATGTAATTGGGTTGTTATCGTTATTATACTTGTACTCCATTATTGTTGATTGTTGGCCGGTCGAGTTGATATAATCATCCCTTGTCGGGATTCTTATTCATTTAGTAGCGTCCATATGTTAGACAAGACTTAGAGGCTATCTGTATAGGCTGCTTATAAACAAATTGCTCTCTTTTAGCGATTGAATTGTTATTGTTGCCCTTGGCGCTATTGTTGTTAGCTGCAGGAATGTGACCTATGCCTAGAAGGGTTATGTTGTGCCTAAGGGGATATATGGATGCCTAAGAGGGCTATGAGTTGCCTACGGAGTTATATTGATTCTTACAAGGGCTATGAGTTGCCTACAGAGCTATATTGACGCCTAAGACTTCCTACAGGGCCATGTTGTTGCCTAAGAGGGCTATGAGCTGTCTATAAGCTATGTTGATACCAAAGAGAGATATGTGCTGCCTACGGGGATATATGGATGCCTAAGAGGGCTATGTGACTACCTACGAGGCTAGGGGACTACCGATAGGGGTATACAGACTGATTGACACCTTTCGGGCTTTTGGGGGCCTGATTAGGTGGTCTTGTATGTTGTTTGTACCTACCGAGCTTATAGGGGCTTGATTAGGTTGTTGTTTTATTATTTTTGATAAGTTAAGATTTAGGAGCAGGTCAGTACACTTATCTTATCCTTGATCTATTTATCGGATTATTCCAGTATATTAGGATACATGCTCATAGTCTATTGCCTTTAATACTCTGTACATTACTTTGTACTGACGCTCCATTGCCTGGGGGCACTACATTCATGCATTCAGGTCCCAACAAATGACCCAGTAGACCTCCTCAGCAGCACGATTGACATTTATCTGGTTGTCTAGCCCCTTTCCTCAGGAACTGCCAGAGTTTGGAGGTTTGTTATCCTTTGTTGCATATATTTTTATGGGTAGGCTGGGGTCCTATCCCACCAATCTTTACTACTCTTTGAGGCTTGCAGACTAGTTTGTGAAGTGTGTAGCTACGTTATGTCCATGGTAGCCTAGTTTGTTAGGTTGCTGAAGCTTGTGATCTGTTTGATGTATTGTCTTGATATATACATGCTTTCAGTTTTGGTATAGAGATCATGGTGGCCTCGACGACCCAATCAGAAATTTTGTGCTAGTTGGCTATTTCTTTATATGCACTCTTGGGAGTAGCTGTATCATTTATAAATCTGTTGACAGGGGCCTTGCTAACCGAGGGCTTAGTTTTAAGCCGAGATATACTTGTTTAGTTTCTAGATTGCATGTGGCTGCCATGCGCTAGTAGCAAATGGTTCAGCAGGGTCGGCTCGGGCCTGAGTTTTGGCATTAGGAGCCAGTTCTGCCCCTTGAGTTTAGGGCGTGACAGAAAGTAGAGCTCTTGTCCTTGTTCCTTAACTCCACAACACCATGTTGGTTCATTCTCACGACTTCAAAAGGACCACTCCACTTAGACTGAAGCTTTTGAGGGAACAACTTCAACCTCGAGTTAAACAACAGAACTGGTTGACCAGGCTCAAAGGTGTGTGATACAATATGCTTGTCATGCCACCTCTTGGTCTTATCTTTGTACAACTTAGAGTGAAGCCTAAACTCCTCTAATTCATACAACTGCGTTATTCTCTTCCTTACAGCAAGCTCAACGTCCATAATCAACTTCTTGATCACCCAATATGCCTTATGCTCCAATTCAGCTGGTAAGTGGCATGCTGTTCCAAACACCATTCGATAAGGAGAAGTCCATATCGGTGTCTTGTATGCACTCCGGTATACCCACAATGCATCATCTAGCTTGTCAGCCCAATCTTTCCTTTGGGCATTCACCATTTTCTGAGGAATCTGCTTGACTTCTCTATTAGACACTTCCACCTGCCCACTAGTTTAGGGATGATATGTTGTGGCCACCTTATGTCTCACCCCATATTTGGCTAAAACGTTGTGCACTGAATTGTTAATAATTTGCGTACCTCCATCACTAATCATAGCCCTTGGAGTTCCGAACCTGGTGAAGATGTGTTTCCGGATGAACTTCAGAACCACCTTTGCATCATTGGCTGGTAATGCAACATCCTTCACCCACTTTGACACGTAGTCCACTGCGACTAAGATGTGTTGATTTCCACGGGATGATGGGAATGGTCCCATGAAGTCTATCCCCAAGACGTCAAAGATTTCCACCTCCAATATATTGCTCAAGGTCATCTCATGCTTTATCTAAATGGTGCCCATCCTCTGACACTGAGTACAACCCTTCACAAATATAGCATAATCTTTAAAAAGAGTAAGCCAAAAGAAGCCAGATTGTAATACCTTATGTGCATTTCGTTCACCCCTGTGGTGTCCACCATATGTTCAAGAGTGACAACTCTCCAATATTTGTGTCGCCTCCTATTCAGCTATACACCTTCGCATCATCTGATCAGGTCCCTTCTTGAATGAGGGCTCATCCCATATATAGAAGTGTGCATCATACTTCAGTCTTTGCTTTTGATGTGTTGAAGCCCCAGGTGGAAATAAACCACTCACCAGAAAGTTTACAATATCAGCATACCGAGGAACTTGAGCAAGTTCCAAAGCAAGCAATTGTTCATCAGGAAACTCTTCACGAATCTGCCCCTCATTTTTCACATTAGATGAATCCTCCAATCTGGACAGATAATCAGCTATCTAGTTCTCAGTTCCCTTTCTATCTCTTATCTGTAGATCAAACTCTTGTAGTAGCAGAATCCACCTAATCATCCTCGGCTTAGCATCCTTCTTGTTAAACAAATATCGGATTGCAACATGATCAGTGTAGACTATAACTTTAGTTCCCACCAAGTATGATATGAACTTATCAAATGTGAACACTAATGCCAGCATCTCCTTCTCAGTAACAATATAATTTGATTGGGTTGCATCAAGTGTCTTCCTTGCACAGTAGATGGAATAAAACATCTTATATTTCTGTTGCCCAAGCACTACCCCAACCGTTATGTTATTGGCATAAGCTCGAATGCAAGCTCCCAATGTGGAGCAATCAGAATAAGAGATTCTATCAACTTTTTCTTTAGAAACTCAAATGCCTGCAAACACTTCTCATCAAAAACAAATTTCATCTCTTTCTCTAACAGGCTGCACATGGGTCTTGCAGTCTTAGAGAAGTCCTTGATGAACCTCCTGTAGAACCCATCATGTCCTAGGAAGCTTCTAACTCCCTTCACTGTTATAGGGGGTGGCAACTTCTCAATAACCTCTACTTTGGCTTTGTTAACTTCTAGCCCATTTTTGGAGATCTTGTGCCCCAACACAATTCCCTCTCGAACTAGAAAGTGACACTTTTCCCAGTTCAGCACCAGATTTGTTTCTTCACTCCTAGCAAGAACTCTGTCAATATTAGTCAAACAAAGTTCAAAAGACTCACCAAACACTGATAAATCATCCATGAACACTTTAACAAAATCCTCCACCATATCATGGAAGATTGCCCTCATGTATCTCTGAAATGTTGCCGGTGCATTGCATAAGCCGAATGGCATGCGCTTGAACACATTGTGCTATACAGACAAGTGAATGTGGTCTTCTCTTGGTCCTCTGGTGCAATGATAATCTGATTGTACCCTGAATAACCATCAAGAAACTAGTAGTATTCCTGACCTGCCAGCCTATCCAACATTTGATAAATGAAAGGTATCGGATAATGGTCTTTTCTGGTGGCGTCATTCAACTTTCTGTAGTCCATGCAGATCCGCCACCCAATCACTATTCTTGTGGGGATTAACTCATTCTTCTAATTAGTCGCAACCGTCATTCCGCCCTTTTTGGGCACACACTGTACTAGACTCACCTATTTATCTTCTGATATTGGGTACACAATCCCTGCATCCAACCATTTGATCACCTCTTTTCTTACCACATCCTTCATCAATGGGTATAGTCTCCGATGATGCTATGCACTCAACTTATGCCCTTCCTCCATTTATTTTATGCATGCACAACGCGGGACTAATCCCATGGATGTCAGACATTTGGCAACCCAGATCTGGTTTCCTCTTCTTCAGGATGAGTAATGTTGTTTCCACATGTTCTTCAGACAATGCTGCAGACAAAATAAGTAGAGAAGTTTTATTTTCACCCAAAAATGCATACCTGAGGTGGGTTGGCAATGCTTTAACTCCAGCTGATGTGCTTCTTCAATGGAGGGCTTGGGTGGAGGACCCAACACCCTATTTAAAGGCTCACATCAATCTTCAGATGTAGCTACAAGTGCCACATCAAGAAATCGCACAATTTCTTGTGCCTCAGCATCCCCATAAATATCATCAGCTACTAACACTCGCTTTAAAAGGTCCTTAGATGTAATGTAGTGAGCCTCTGCCTCAAGATCTATTACAGTTATAGTAGAAAACTCCTCTTACACAGCTGGCAGATTTAATGCTTTATATACGTCGAACACCTCCACTTTATCATGTGCTGGCATAGTAAGTTGCCCAGCTTCTACATCTATCATAGCCCGCCCAGTAGCTAAGAAAGGTCTTCCTAAGATGAATGAGACATCAGGATCTGGATCAAAATTCACCATAACAAAATCTATTGGGAAAATCAACAATCCCACTTGCATTAAAACATCCTCAACAACACCCTCAGGCATAGCTACAGATCTTTCAGCCAACTGTAAGATGATGGTAGTAGACTTAGGACTACCCAACCCCAGATTATTGTAGAAAGAAGTTGTCATCAAATTGATGCTAGCTCCTAGATCACACAATCCCCGCGCATGAATACTCTGCCCTATAGTGATATGAACCATAAGCTACCCGGATCTTTCAATTTAGTGGGCAACTTATTTTGGATCCTAGAGCTGCACTCTTCAGTAAGTGCAATAGTTTCATATTCAGTCAGCCTCCTTTTATTCACCACAATCTCCTTCACATATTTTGTATACCTGGGTATACCCTGCAAAACATCTACCAATGGCAAGTTAATGTGAACTTGTTTCAAAAGACAGAGAAAATTACAAAAAAAATTATCCTCCTTCTGTTTCTTAAACTTTTGAGGGAATGGAGAAGGTGGTTTCACTATAGGTTGCACTCTTTCTTCTTGTGCAACAACTTCATCCTCCTTGGGTTCACTCTCTTTAATCACAATTTCAATGTTTCTTTTCTTAGGAGCTAACTCCTCCAATTGCAAACCACTGCGAGTACCTCCCGCGTTTACCTACTTGGGATTTGGATCAGTGTTACCCAACAGACCTCCTTGCGGTCGTGAGTTTTGGGCACTAGTAAACTGCCCAAATCGCTTCTCCAGATTTTGTGTAGCCAACTGATCATTTCTAACATCAGCAGCTAACTAGACTTGATCAGCCATAATCTTTTTTAGCATCTCTTCCATGCTCATTTTACCAGACTGCTTATTAGAATGCTTACATTGGGCCTCTGGCTGGTACCCTTATGCGTTTCCTTGGGGTCTGTACTGATTTTGGCCTTGACCTTGATTTTGATTTCCACCGTAGGAAAAGTTAGGATGGTTGCACCAACTCGGGTTATAACAGTTCCCATAATTCTGTTGGCCTCCTCATCATTGTGCATTTCCTACAAAGTTAACAGAATCCAGGTTTGCACCACATACCTCTGCACTATGATCACCACTTCTGTAGATCTCACACTAAGATGGTGGTTGTTGAACTGTATTTACCTGCGCGGGATTTTTCTCCAATGCTAGATTACTGAAGTAGGTGTTCATCATATTCTTCATAGCAGTAATCTGTGCAGATAAGGCAGTCATAAAATCTACCTCTAGCATACCAACAGTTTTCTAAATCACAGGTTTCACCCCTCCTCCGTTCCATTTGGTGATGCCCTGTGAGATCCTGTTCAGCAAGGTGCATAGTTCAGCATATGTCTTCTCCAAAGCCTGACCCTCTACAGCTGAATCAAGTAGAATTTTAGTGTTAGGCTCCAATTCTTCAATGAATGTATGGACCAATACCTTATTAGACTGATGGTGATGTGGGCAGCTCATCAACATTGATTTAAACCTGTCCCAAGCTTGGTACAAGTTCTCTCCCCTTTCTGTCTAAAACTCCAAATATCACTCCTCAACTTAGCTGTTTTTCCAGATGGAAAAAATTTGATGAGGAACTTTTGTGCTAGATCATTCCAGGTGGTAATTGAGTTCGCGGGCTCTGAGTTTAACCATTTTTTTGCTTCCCCAAGCAGAGAGAATGGGAATAAAGTGAGCCTCATGTAATCCTTGTTTACTCCAGTTGGAGTATAAGTATTACTGATCTAGAGGAAGTTTTGGATGTGGACAATTGGATCCTCATGCGATAGACCAGTGAACTACCCATTAGTGTATAATAGTTGCACCATACTCTGCTTCAGTTCAAACCTTCCACCAGTTGTAGGTTTCTGAATGCATGATGTCACATTGATGGTACGTGATATTGCCACGTCTCTTACCTTCATCTCAACTATTATTTTAGGTTTCTCTTGCTCAACTCTTGCTACTGGAGATGTTGGTTCACTAGCAATAAGAGGGATTGGATAAGTAAGTCGTCCTTGCCTTCTTCGGTAGTGTACGAATATTTTTGGTTCCGCTAGAGGCGATACTAATCCTTGATCATCGTCCAGTTTGAAGTTTTAATACAACCATCAACAATGAAATGCTAAGATCAAGTTGTTAACACTTGATTTTTAACTTCAAAAATTAGAAAAGTCAGATAATTTCTAATTCTAAAGTCCCCGACAGCGGTGCCAAAAACTTGTTGTGCCCAAATCACACACACAACTTCACGTGGTTGGTCAAGTATTAAAGTGGCTCTTATAAAGAGCCGGGTATTGTACCCACAGGGAATTATGCTTAGAATCACTCAATTCCTCTAACTTTCTGCCAATACAAGTGTTACCAAGATTTCAAAAGTGATTTAATTTCTAATTCTAAGAATTCAACAAAATTTAACAAACGCGATTCAATTTCAAGGATTTAAAAACAATGATTGGGTAAAGACCAGGGCTGCAACTTTTATCAAGATTCATGCAATTACTATCATTTAAAATGGGTATATATCAACTATCGAATCAATGAATCACAGGGTTAACTGTATGATCATGGTCTCCCGACCTCTAATCTCCTATGATAAATAACAACCTAACTACATCGTTGAGCGGGTATAGGCTAGATTAAGTACCGAGTATTATGATTTCTTCCTGTATAGTGACCCAAGCAAGGTTTCTAGATATATCTCTATCCTAGATACAAATTAACCCTAGTTATTAAGGATTAATCATGCTCCTAATGTCCCACATTCTATCCTCTTATTCCTCTCTTGAGTTCAATTTGGACAATATATTTATTTCAATGGTGATCAGTCACAAAATATGGAAAGCAAGAACATAAGACAGATTCATATAATAATTGACATTAACCCAATGAAAAATTAATAGATTACAATCATCATGTAGCCACATCCCTAGAACTAGGGTATTTAGCTACTCATGATCCAAGATACGATCAAGTAATGTTCAATAAACATAAAGATATCAAAAGGAAAATAGTTTAGGAAAGAACCCTAAAAATGGTGAAAACGTTTTCCCAAGTCGTCGTTCTTCAAAACCCAGAAAAAGAAAATAAAATAATGACCTATTTATACTACAAGTTGAAATTTGAGGCCTATTTAGTTCAATAATTTGGATCTTCATTGCCTATTTTTTTTCCTTGTCTAATGATATTTTGATGATTTGCAGCTATGAAGGCTAAGGGACAAGGCAAGGATTAATGTGTGAAAGAAAGGCCAAAACATAAAAAGAAGTGTAAACTCCACATTGTTGATCGCCTAACATGAAGGGCGGATCGCCCTATATGTACAACCTCACCCAAGTTGATATTGCACGAAAATTGAATTAACTGAGGAAAGTAGACAAACTCAAAGAGGAACGACGACTCGATGAATGCAAATGTGACAGTACTTGGAGAAAAATTGAAGGCTTAAAAGGCAAACAAAGGTAGTAATCGTTGTTGCACTGAATGTGAAAGGCATAATCGAATGAGCTCGAACAACAGAAAGGCGAGTTAAGGAGCAATTGGTGATCCGTCGAATGTGCTTGACAAGCCTAACTAACGTCACCAAATGGGTTACGTATTGAGTTTTGGACAATTTTTGGAAAACTATTAATAGCCCAAACGAGAGAGAAAGAAGAGGTCCAAAAATTATTATAGAGTTTTGAATCTTTTAGAGAGAGAAACATGTTTACTTAGTGAAGAACACTTGTCTAGTTTTGGGGGTTTTTCAACTTTGCTATTGAAGTTGATTTTGAATTGGGTATTGCTTGTAATTGCTTAATTTCATGTTACCCATGACTTCTTTCATGCAAGAAATAATTTCTTTACACTTTGTAATAAGTGGCTAAAACTGCAAAGTCTAGGGGTGCTTTTATAGGGTTAGTTGTTGATTTAATGTAGTGGGTATTGTGTTATGCTTTGTTTTGTTGCTATTCATACATGGATTTGGGCTAATTAGCAAGGGGTTAACTTATGGGTTAAGGTTGGTAACTTAATTCCTATTTTTGAAATCCGATTGATGCTCGATAGAGATTGATTTGAGTGGGTAATTAGTTTGATACTTCCAATTTAGTTTTGATGTCTGTAATTTTTTTGAAAATAGAGATTATGGTTCAGATCTATTTTCCTTATTACTGCATTGAAAGGGAGAATAGTTTAAGGTATTGAGTTGTTAAGTTATGCACATAGATGAGATCGAAAGGGGATTATATGAACTGATACTATGTGATCGAAAGAAGATTAGTGTCATCGAAGATGACCCAGCCTATCCATGAATGGTCATCACTATAGAGAAGCACAATTACCCCTATGTGATATCGATTTACAATCGATTTACAATCCCCGCATCCCTAGATTATTTCTTACTTATCTGAATTTTTGAAATCTTTGTTTAGTTGTGATTGTTGATAACAAAGCCCTTTTCTCAAATTTAGTGGAATCATCCACCCAAATATTCTTATTGCTACAAATGAATGGATGTACATTCCAAATATCTGATAGAATTCTCTATGCTGTATCATTCTCTAGGGGATTCAACCATGACTCTTAGTTGGGTATTTATATTGACGACGACCACTTACTCTTTAGACATTTTTAGAGAGTAGTTTGAGAGTTATAAAAAATGGAGCCGCTACCGCAGAATGATGTCACAGAATTAATTTTTAGAAATTAGTTTGTAAATTTATTTAGTTGTAGTGAAATTGTTGCTTTGTGTTTGTTTGCTGATTTGCAGGTCTAAAACATGAGTGACCAATTAGTTACAATGATAGTCACTATGGTCAAAAGGACAATATGGGTGATTTTAATAACATTTATTAACGTTTCAATAATACGAAATAACAATAATGAGACGCGTTCTTAGGATGTGATTCGATTATAGGATAATATAAACAAATGGGTAATTGCAACTATTAGAAAATAACTAGATATTAGTGAATAAGCTAGACTGACAATCAATTAATAATCTTAGTTTTAAAACCTCTCTCTCGAGCAAGCCAAAAACACAAGGATAGAACTGCATTTGCAACTACAATTCTTAAATTAAACCACAATTAATGATTCAACTCACTTCTAAACAACATTTAAACCAACAATTAGCAATACCCATAAACTAAATCAGTACATAATCACATTATCACACCCCAACAATTTGGAGTTTTAGCTAGACATTATAAAAAGATAAAAATCATTACCAAATTGAGTTTCCATCAACAGGGTAAGATTAATTTCGTCTTTACTATGTTCCAAGTTAAAGAATCTCAAAGACCCACTTCGAATTCCTTAAAAGTGAAAAACTTCAATTCTTCGAAGCTAAGGAAAAACTAGAGAAAACTTGTCTCTCTATTCAGAGTAATTACAATTCGAAAATAAAAATTATATGTAAAAAATTGATCCTCAACTAAAATGTTCAAAAATGTATTTATAGTCGCCAAAAATGTGTTGCGAAGAGTCACTCAGCGAAGTAAGTCGGACTCGCCGATCCACTCGGCAATCCTCCCTTTGGTCAATTTTGTCGCCTTTCTGCCTTGGCCTTCAGCATCCTCAAGGTCTGTATCTTTGGGCAATTCAACACTGCATCACGGAACCACTCGGCGATCCGCCGACTACTCCTTTCTCTCACCGACTTGGTTCTTTCCTGCAGGGTTTGTCACACTGGAACTTTAGGCGGTCAATGGCAATTCGGTGACTCGCCAAGTGGACTTGGCGATCACCAGGCTTTCCTTTCTTCGTTATTTCACCTCGCTTTGTTCCTTTTTGCTAATTAGTGTCCTTGCTTTGTTCCTCGATCCATGTACCTGGAAATCAAGGGTTTTACATCAGTTATTGGCACAAAATAAGCATTTGAGGACACGAAATCATTATAAATAAAGCCCTAAATGAGTACAAATCTTGGACACATCAATACCCCTAACTTAAACTTTTGCTTGTCCTCAAGTAAAACTCAAGTTCAGCAGTTCAAAAAGGATGTCTCAAATAGTGCTACACAAGACTCAATCATGAATGCACACAACAAGACTGAACTTACTCATGCAAATATCAATTGTGCACTCAAAGGTTCAAGTTGTGACTCATCATTACCAAAGATTCTGAAGTTCACAATACTTGCTTCAAATGCAAGTTCAAGCTCAACAAAAGTACTCAAATGCCCTCACACAAAAATGATTCCATATTCACACATAATGGTTCAACACTTTATAGCTCCGGAAGCACATACGCCTCTTACACTAACAAAGATGAAAACATGCATGACTTAACCCATAGGTTTACCCGTATTTTCGAATCAACATTCGTTTCAGCTCATTCAAGATCAAAAAGGTCTTTTCAAGGCTTGTAACGTGGCTAAGTGTAAAGGTATTATCATTTAGGCTCAGTGGCTGCTATCCTCATGAAATGTGGTATGAACAACACTTTCTTTCCTTTTCTTCAACATTTGCACTCATGCTGAAAATTCACCCCATTATTTACTTCTCATGGAATACCGGACACCCCATTTCTTTTGCACTTTCGCAACTTTATTTTTCAACTTTTTCATCTTCTTTTTTTTCCTTTTTTTTCGTATGGAGGGGTTCCATCTTTTTCACAACCATGAATCAAAGGGGGACTTCTTTGCACTTCTTTATTTACCTTCTCCTTTCACCACACCCCCAACTTAGGCTTTTGGCCAAAGTTGGCTATTGAAACAAACCAAAATTTCATGAGGATTATGGGTGAATGAATAAAGGGAGGTCTCATTTGCTCAAGTTCTTCCAAGAAAAGGTTAAGGCTCAAGAAGGGAGTTCAAGCAAGGTTCACACACTCACAAGGTAGGCCAAAAAAGAGGTATAATGTCAAATTATTTCACTCTTCAAATTGTTGCCTAAGATTATTTCAAGAGCTTGCATCACTTAGTCAACCGGACCAACGGGGCAAATTCTAGGTGTCATCACATATGGTTCACGGTAAGCTCATCACACAAGGCATTGACATCAATATCAAATAAGACTCTACACTTTCTCTAGTGTGCAATATTCGTCACAAGAGACTCATTCGATACCCGGCTAGTCATTATGAGATGCAAAAAGTTCACATATTATCTATACAACTTCATTTAGCCTCATCGTAGACGCACATTCATTTTTGTTTGATTGAGAGTACTATTCAAGTCGTCGGTATTAATCATAATCGATACTCAAATTTGCACAAGAACAACCACAATTAAACACACACAAGAGGTGGCAAAATTTTTCAAACGGGTCCTAAAACCATTTGCAATTAAAACAAGGATCCACAAGCTCAAACATCCACAACTCAGTATCAAAACAAAATTTATAGCAGAAAACTCAATAAATAAACAAAAGATAATAATCACAAGAGGTAGGTATGGAAATACCTCACCCCACAACAAATAAAAAGAAATTTGTCCTCAAATGCAATAAAAACACTAAAAATCAATAAAAGTGACAGAGAAGAGGTAAAGAGAAGTCATGTCTATGCAGTCGCTCCATTTTTCGGGGCATCAATGCCCGGTGCAAAACTCTGATCTTGGGTATCAGTTCTCGGGGTATCAGTAACACTAGATCCGGCTATGGTGGTGTCTGCCAAAGAAATCTACATGGCTGAATCTATCATCGCCTCCTCAACCTCTGTCAAGCCCTCATAGGTTACCTCCTCATCGACACCAAGCTGCTCCTCATCAGTCTCAGCCTCAGACTCGGTAGCATCTACCTCCTCAGCTTGAATCTCATCTCCGGTGGTAGCCGGAGGCATCTCTGTATTAACTGGCATATCAGGGATCTCTACCATACCAAAAATCATGGACATATCTGTGGACTTTAACTGGTCCACATCCTTCCTCAGCTCAGCGATAGCGTCCTTTAGAGCTGTCACCTCCTTAGTGGCCCCTTGGCCTTACTTACACACCGCTATCCGTGCCAGAAGGGCATCAATGGTCGCACTCAGGGGTGTCACAACATCAACAAAGGAACTCTCAATCATGGCAGGAATTGTGGCCTCAATTTTGGAGGCGCGCCTATCAGTGGAATGTGCAAGCTGCCCCATGCGTAGTAATGCAACCTGGGTGAGTGGAGGTCAGAAAGCAGCAGTAGAGGAACCAAACCTAGGAGGCAAGGGAGTTGTAGAGGTGCGCGGCGTCATGGAAGGGGTAGTGCTAGATATACTTGAAGGCCCAGGGGCTAGAGTAGGCAAAGGTGCCTCTGCAAGTAGTGCATCAGTGTCCACAACTGGGGATGTATCCACCGGGGTTGCCTTCTTCTTCTCGGCCTCATCCTTCAAGTACTCCGCCTCAATCCTCCGGATGTCAGTAGAAAATGTGGGAATCACTTCCATATCCTTCTTCTCATCTCGAGGCACCCAAGCTCATCTGCACAACTCGGTGATGAACACCAAAAATAGGTGAGAAGTCTGGCGCTGCTTGACCTTCATGACCATCTCATGTCCAATTATCATCCCCAAGTTCAGCCTTGTCCCATCTATGATGCAACCAAGACATGTTGTTTTCACGTGGCGGAGAATCGACTCATTCTGGGATGGCATGATAGTACTACTGATGAAGCCAAACCCAAACCTTACTGCTATAGTGAGTCCTTCTTTTCAATGGGTGCTCCAACCTCAATCCACTTGGGAGTATCGTCAGATATCAGAGGATCCAACCACTTCTTCAAATTTTCTAATGTCTTTGTCATGATCCTATATTGGAAGTCATCCTCAATTTGTGTTGAAACATCCAGGAATGCATTGATAGCATCACTATAACATTTCACCTTTATAACCCTTAAAATGACATAGTCTACCGACTTGAATTTGGTGGCCTACTTCTTCCCTTGTGGCACCAGGACTCCGTAGGTGGTGTAGAATTCCCAGACCCAATTTGGAACATAAGGACCACGGGGTTTAATGAACAACTAGAACTTGTGGGACCTCAAGCAACTCATGATCTCCAGATATTGTCTATGACTCCATCAGTAGATTGCCTCTTCTCCTCTATAATGGTCCTTAGCCCCTCAGTCTTCAGTCTGTTCATAGGCCGGGGTGGAGGACCAGGTACTAGGAGCACAACCTGTGCTGGAGCAGGAGGAGAAGTAGTGGCCTAGGGGAGTTATGATCCTAGATGGATCATTCAGCCTCTTGGAACGTAGCTCAGAAGTGGTTGCCCGAGGATCTTGGTGCGTACCCTCACTCTCAGAAGTGGTGAGGTAAGTGGCATATATCTCATCGCTGTCGGAGCTGACCTCCGGTGACGCGGGAGCAGATGCTTTGCCTTTCCCTTTGCCCTTCCCACCTATGGTAGGAAGTTTGGTTACTTTTGCGAGGGAGGCAGCCGCATCCTCATTGATTTTGATTCCCTTAGCCCTCTTATGGGGCGACATGTTTTTACCTGCGACTATTGGTCTAGCCATGTCTGCAAAAACATCATAGAAAGAAAGAAACATCTCAAGAAATATCACAGAAATTATATTGCAGACACACTCGTCGAACCGATCGGCGAGTCACCGAATCACTTTGGCGAACTAGATTGGGCTCACCAAAAAGATTGGCTCAAAAAAATCCTAGAAAAATTGTCATGTCGGCGATGGGAGGTGCCTTTCAGTGAATCGTCGACAGCTTTCGGCGAGCAAACACAAGACCATCGAAAGTTGCATTTTAAGGGTTAGGGGCGCAAAAACGGCGATCGAAGAAGACCTTCGGTGAGTCACCGAGTGCACTCGGCGAACGCAGGCATTTCGGTGAAAGTTGAAAAAACAAAATTCAACATTTGCACAAAATTAAAGGCGATCAAGGGGGATTCAGCGAACCGCCGAGTGGTTCGGCGAGCTCGACCCAGCTCGCCAAACTGCTCAACATGCCTTCTTTTTACCCCGACTTCCAAAATCAATCCCGCGACCCTCAAAAACAAAATCAAATCATGCACTCATTCAATTAAACCTACACCCATAAGACCCATGCCACCAGGGTACTCACACTTTCCTCGATTTGGCCAAAATTGGTCATTTGTTGACTTAAGCCCTTAAGAATGACGTCAAACGCTCCATCATCTAGCTAAGTACGTCATTTAGCATATTTATGGGTTACTCAGACTTCACCCGACTAGACCCAACAACAATTACGCACAACCCAACAAATTTTGATCAATTTTAAAGCATAGAAATTCGAGAAATCAACAACTTAGGCATTCAAGGCACACATTCACTATTTCAGAGAGGCCCATCACACATCTCTAAGAACAATACAATTGCAAATGAGTGAATCCGCTAAATATGAGTTTGGGGTTCGGAAAACCAACCTTTAATGCCGAATAAGAGAATTAAAATGCTAGGCAGTAAAGATTCCAACTCCGAACACACAATTGACGACTAGGAAGCGGGAAAAATACAAAAATATGGTAAATGTAGTGCGGGTGTGATTTAAGGAAGTTAAAAAGTGAGGGAATGTGAAAGAGTTTGAAATTTTAAAGCATTGGCCTTTAAAAACCGTCCAGTTTTCGCCCTTTCGGTGATATTAATTTTCCTCGCCGAGTGGGCACTTACCTTGCCAAATTTTATAGGACCTCTAGTTAATGTCAGGGTCTAAACGGCAGACTAACTTGGGATCGCTGACCTGCTCGGCGATTCGCTGACTTGTCCAAGGGCTCGCCGAGTTTTACAGACTCAAACTTCATAATTTCTTGAGTCCAACGACGGTGTAAGTCGGGCTCGCCGACCTCTTCGGCGAGTCACCAATTGGATATTTTTCTTGCCAATCTGAATTTTCCTCACACTCTAGACTTTAACCTACACAATTAACACACGATTATTATATAAAAACTTGGGTTGCCTCCCAAGCAGCGCCTTAGTTAACGTCGTGGTGTGACGCATGTCCTCGCTCAAACCTCATTTTTAGGGTTAGCCATAGTGTCACTAGGCAACCCCCCCTTGTTGTCTCGGGTTTAAATGAGACAAAATCTGACCCATCTGGTCTCCAACTATTTGATAGAGACGGAATAAGAGGTAACCTTCTGGTTAAGAGTTGATACATTTTCCTTTATCTCTTTCAAGATTTTATCGGATCCCTCAACCCTTTTGAGAATATGAGAGAGCATATCCTCAGATCGGCCACCCTCAGAATCTTTGGGATTTTGGCACTCGTGGGGAGGAACATACCTATCCTTCTCCCCGTGTCTTTTCATCCAAGTTGTGTTATGATCCCTCCACTCTCTATCATGATCTTTCCAGCCTTCATCCCTGTTCCAACCTTGGTTACCACCCTACCTCGGGTAGTTTTCATGATAACCACCTCCTTGGTTGGCTAGGAAATTTACCTCTTCGTTATACAATGCTTCAAACTTGGCCTCATCAGGGTTTACATATCCAACACCCACAACATTGAGACTTTTAGAACCAGCTCCCATGACATTCTTGGACAAAATGTCAAGTTGAGTCATGATCTTTTCCGTGTTTTGGTCCCTCTCCTGGTCTTTCTCAAGCTGCTCCTTGGTCAATTTAAAAGTGAGAGGGGAGACCTGATCTTCGCAGGTGTACCAAGCCCGATTAATTGTTGTCATACCATCTAAAAGTTGGGATGCTATAATGTAAGGTTGTTGCATCAAACCTCTTGGAGAAAGTTGGTCAGCTACTTCCTTGTTAACTGAATCAAGGCTTCGGTAAAAGTATTACAACAAAACATTGTCGAGAAAATCATGAGTTGGGCATTGCAACACCAACTTCTTGAATCTTAGCCAAGTCTCATGAATTGGCTCACACTCTAAATGCTTGAAGCTTTGGATGTTATCCCGAAGTGTCATCATCTTCGAAGGAGGGAAAAATCACACTTGAAATACAGTGACAAGCTCTTCCCATGAAGTTATGGAGTTTCTTGGCAATTTAGCCAACCACTTACATGCTTCTCCTATTAACGAAAATGGGAATAACCTCAATCGGACCGACTCTTGGGAAATGTTCTTGAAAGAGAATGGCCTGTAAACATTAACAAAGTTTCTTATATGCTCATGGGGATGCTCATGAGCCAACCCACCAATAAACACTTTTAATTGCAAGAGCTACAACATGGTGCTTCTAATATGGAACACATCGTTCCCTTCAGCTAGAGGCAAGCGAATGACACCAATTCCACCCATTAGATGAGGGTCATTAACATTCGGCTCATTGACATCATTGAGGTTGCCAATGTCATCTTGGTGGCCCATATGGCTACCATTGCTCCCGTTGACACTCATTTCCTCTAGTTTAAAATAGCAACACAAACTAAAACTAAAAGTAAGTAGATTCAACTATGACTAACAACAACAAAAATCAACTTTACCAAAAGAATCTTAACCAACACCACTCCTCGGTAGCGGCGCCATTTTGATTAATATTTCAAGGAAACTTCATCCAATTTTAAGTTTCAACGATCGCTGGTCAGTATATAACCCAACTAAATGAGTTGGGGTCGAATCTCATAGGGAGCGGTACGTGTTTAAGATTCAATAGGAAAGTGTGAACGTGGTCAAAGCAGTCATAGGAATAGACATTATCGACTAAAAAAATCATTCAAATCAAGGGGTGACACGCATATCAAATGTGGGGTTTTGGTTTTAATTATCAACTACAACAGCAGAAAATAATACGAAATAACAACAATGAGATGGGTTCTTGGGATGTGATTCGATTATAGGCTAATATAGACAAATGGGTAATTGCAACTATTAGAAAATAGCTAGATATTAGTGAGTAAGCTAGACTATAGAGGAGGTAAACTTTCTCTCGAACAATATACCCCGAATCAAGTTGATTTCTCTCTAACATCGACAAGCATGCAAAATAAGAACAACCCACACCTTAGGTCATTCACTCTCTTGAGCTGAGTGTGTGGAATTGGGTTTCAGATTCACTCTCTCGAGATGAACCCACGTCAGCCCAATACCCACTGACCATCAATCAATAATCTTAGTTTTAATCTCTCTCTCTCGAGCAAGCCAAAAACACAAGGATAGAACTGCATTTGCAACTATAATTTTTAAATTAAACCACAATTAATGATTCAACTCACTTCTAAACAACATTTAAACCAACAATTAGCAATACCCATAAACTAAATCAGTACATAATCACATTATCACACCCCAAGAATTTCGGGTTGTATCTAGATATTATAAAAAGATAAAAATCGTTACCAAATTGAGTTTCCATCAACTGGGTAAGATTAATTTTGTCTTTACAATATTCAAAGTAAAAGAATCTCAAGGACCCACTTCCAATTTCTCCAAAGTGAAAAACTTTAATTCTTCAAATCTAAGGAAAAACTAGAGAAAACTTGTCTCTCTACTAAGAGAAATTACAATTCAAAAATGAATATTAGATGTAAAAAATTGATCCTCAACTAAAATGTTCAAAATTGTATTTACAGTCACCAAATATGTGCTGCAAAGAGTCACTCGGTGAGGTAAGTCGGGCTCACCGATCTACTCGGCGATCCACCCTTTGGTCAATTCCGTTGCCTTTCTACTTTGGCCTTCAGCATCCTCAAGTTCTGTAACGTTGGGCGATCCAACACTACATCACGGAACCACTCGGCGATCCACCGACTACTCCTCTCTCTCGCTGACTTGGTTCTTTTCTTCAGAGCTTGGCACACTGGAACTTTAGGCGGTCAAATGGTCATTCGGCGACTCGCCAAGTGGACTTGGCGATCACCAAGTTTGCCTTTCTTCGTTCTTTCAGCTCACTTTATTCCTTTTTACAAATTAGTGTCCTTGCTTTATTCCTCGATCCATGTACCTGGAAATCAATGGTTTTACATCAGTTATTGGCATAAAATAAGCATTTGAGGACACTAAATCATTATAAATAAAGCCCTAAATGAGTACAAATCTGAAACTCATCAAACATGCACATGAATGTCATTCAAACCTTGAGAGACATCCGGTTACCTCCCACAGTTGGGAGGGCAGTTTTTCATGTAACCGAAACAATGCTACAATTTCTCCAACTAAGAAAAATGTTTAGGGGCTTAACTCATAAAGACCCCCATAAATACCTTGTGAATTTTGTGGATGTGTGTGGGTATTTTGTGTTAAAAAATATCTCACAAAAGTATATAAAGTTGACATTATTCCCGCTATGTGTGATGGGTGAAGCTACTTGGTCATTGGAAGAATTGCTAATTGATTCTATCACTTATTGGGAGGAGTTGACGGAAGCCTCCTAGAATAGGTTATTTCCACCTCGTTAATAGTGAAACTTAGGAACCAAGTCCTAAATTTTGAAGGAATCAGAGGTAAACCTCTACATGAGACATGGTTGCGGTTTCAGAAAATATTCTTGCAATGTCCAACACATGGTGTTCCGGACCATTTGTTGCTGCAATACTCTATTGTAGCCTCAATTGAATCAACAACGGTGTTACTGATAGACTTTCCCAAGGTGGGCTAATGCAATAACCATATGAGGTAGCATCGTTGTTACTTGATAACATGACCAAAGTGAACCGAGCATGGAATACTAGAGAGGACTGAGTCTTTTCGTTAATAGTAAGCATGCCTAAGGAACAAATTGAGAAAATGAATGAGTGAGATGAGAACATGGACAAACTGATGATGATGCAAATTGATTTGTTGTCCAAGCATATCATTAGCGGTGGATTGAAATTGGTTAATGTGGTTGGAAAAAGTAGTTGGAAATGCCCAAAGCATGCCAAGTTTGAGGCTTTATTCAATGAGGAAGTACAATATTGGGGGAACCAATACCCACTCAAACTACCAAAGACAAAGTGGGAACCAAAGTTAAAACAAGGAAAGGGTTAGTTGTTGGAAAGACTGAAGAGGTAGAAATTAGAGAGATAGGGAGACTGAAAAAGTGAGATATATTCCTCTCCATGATCATCCATGACCAAAAGAACTAGTTGGTCCGGAAAGAAACCGAACCAACGAAATGCTCACAATGATCTTCAACAAGGTTGAAAGGTCAGACAAGGTGTTAAAAGAATTGAAAAAAATGACTTCTCCACCTTATCTCATTTAGTGTCTATCAAATATTTGGATACTGAAATGTGTTGATCTCAACCCATCTCAATCCAAGGCACAAGGGAACATTTCCTAGTGAAACCGTCCCAAATCTAAAAATGAACAATGAGAAATTGAGAACTATGTCATGCCATGATGATAAATAAGGTGCTTCAGGGGAGCCAACCCATGTTTTAAATTTTGTTTTATTGCTTTCAATAACATGTGTTGTGAGTGTAGGTTTAAAGGAAGTCTAAGTGTTGCGAAGAAAAGTAAGGAGATGCCAAAACTCTAACGGTGATTTTATGAATGCACTAGGATGGCTTATAATGGCCCTCTTTTTGACCTGGAAAATGTGAAAAGTGTACAGTGAACTTAGGCAATCTGAGCTCTAAATATTGATCTGCTGAAGTACATTATGCAGACTACATCGAATTCCCCAAATCAACCTTCAGCTTTGGTATCCATTCAGGCCTCTTTGGCGAGCTTCATCTCCCTTCGGAGATTCATCGAATTCACTAAGTGATGTTAGTCATGACTATCGAATGCACCTGACATAAGAGGAAAAGGGTTTTTTTCTTTTTTGAAAAAGAAACCCTTTGCTATCATTGAGCTTTTTTTCTTCCCTAAGCTTCCAATATCATATTATTGTGTGAGACTGCCTCTTTTGTAAACTTTTCAAATATTGGGAGTGTTTTGTGTTACGTGTTTTGTCGACCCAAACCCTATTCTCCCTTGTTTGCTCGTGTTTGCTTCTACTTGAGGTTGGTGATTGATTTATATCTTGTTGTTTGAGCTTAAAATAGTGTTTTTCAATATGGGCTAAAGGTCATTTAAAGTATGTTGTTAGATATGTATTGCTTAATTGATCATATTGAATTATGCCAATGAGTTGGATATTTGAATTTCTGCCTAGCATTGCTAAAAATAATTGTTTTGGTTGTTTGTTGAAATTAAATCTTAATTTCTAATGGATCTTGGTCTAATTTGATGTGGGTGAAGTCTTATTACCCAAAAGTTTCTCCGAATGCTGATTTTTCCCAATGATAGATGGAGTGACGACTTTCTTTAGAGCTAATCATCGATTTGAGCAATACTTTTTAATGTCTGGGGAAGTCTGAGAACCCGTGGATAGAAAAATATATGGATAAGTTATAAAGTTTAAAGGAACTAGATATTGTTGCGTATTGTGCTTAAAATCAGGATAAAAATAGGCACTGGGGTGAACACCATTTGTTTGGCGAGCTTCTCTTAACTCGCCAAGGTAGTTAGGCAAATCATAAAATAAGACATCGTCTTCCTTGCTTGAATATGTGACCTCACTACTGTTCCATTCGGCGGGAGTGTCTTAGTCGGCTTAAACCCACTCGGCATATTGCCAAGTGGGAGTGGACATAGCCCTTTATATCTATTCTTTTTAATTTTTCACTTTCACTTTCAGTGGACTTATCTAAGCCCGCCGAAACCAATTCGGTGAATCACCGAGTTAGAGTTGACTCCACCCATTCTTCCTAAGTTCTTTGAAATTTTGGTTAGTTCACCTGAGCTTGCTCAACTTGTAAGGTGGACTGCCTTCCCAGTAGGTGAGCCAAAGTTGTTGTGCATACTGATCATGCCACTCTAAGGTACTTGAGGGAAAAGAAAGAAGCCAAACAAAGAATAATTTGGTGGGTGTTTCTTCTTCAAGAATTTGATTTTGAGGTGAGAGATAGAAAGGGGTGTGAAAACCAAGTACATGGCCACCTAAAGTAGATGTTGAAGTTGATAAGGGAAGAGACATTGACGATGCTTTCCTTGATGAATCGGTAATGTAGAAATCCTAAACCTTAGTCCGTTGTTATGCCGATTATGCAGACTTCATCGTATGTGGGCTGTTATCAGAAGATTTGAGTAGCCACCAGAAGAGGAAATTCTTATATGATGTGAAGAGGTATGTATGGGATGAATCCTTCTATTTTAGGGAATGTTCTGACAGTATTATCTGGCATTGTGTGTCTGAAGTGGAGATGCAAAAGATACTTGAAGTTTGTCATGCTTCACTAGCTGGGGGGAAATCATGGAAGCATACATAAAGCTTATAAAGTGTTACAGTGTGGTTGCTATTGGCTCACAATGTTTAAAGATGCCCATACCTTTTGACAATGTTGTGTTCAATATCAAATGCAAGGGAGTATCTCTAGGAGGCATGGGCTATCGTTGTCACAAATTGTTGAGATCGAGCTATTTAATGTTTGGGGGATTGATTTCATGGGGCCTTTCCTTATCTATTTTTAACTCTCTTCTATCTCTGCACCATTGACAAAATTGACACATAGGACAGCTAAGTTTCAGTGGCCGAGGCATGCGAACAGAGATTTAAGGAACTAAAGAAAAGGCGTACCACTACACCTATCCTAACTCTTCCATATGGAAATTAGGGTTATGTTGTTTATTGTGATGCCTCCAGAATTGGATTAGGTTGTGTTCTTATACAGCATGGTAAGGTTATCACATACGCCTCTAGACAGTTATGGAAACATGAGCAGATTTATCCTACTCACAATCTTGAGTTGGCCGTAGTTTTCTTTGCCCTAAAAAATTAGCGGCATTATCTATATTGTGTTCATATTGATATTTTCACCGACCACCAGAGTCTTCAGTATTTACATAAGTAGATGGAGTTGAACCTACGACAAATGAGATGGCTAGAATTGTTAAAGGACTATGATGTTGACATTTTATATCATCTGAGCAAAGGCAATGTTGTTATTGCTGCACTTAACCAGAAGTCCATGGGTGTCACGACCCAAGGGTACCCCCTAGATGTAACAAGGCATGCAAAACCCCGAGAGGCTTCATACAAGCCACTTAGCATATCATAACATAAAGTAATAGAAATGAGCAGAAATTTTAAACATTCCACTTAGCGCAATTGCTTCCACCCATTTCGATACATCGTCAATCGCAACAAGAATATACTTTATCCCATGTGAACTTACAAATGGACACATGAAGTTAAGTCCCCAAACATCAAATAACTCAATCACCAATATTGGATTCATAGGTATCTCTTGCTTCTTTGAAAATCCTCATTCTCTTTGGCAACGGTCACAAGATTTGATGAAATCATGAGCATCTTGGTGGATGGTAGGCCAGTAATACCACACTGGAATTTTTTTGTGAGCAGTCCGAATACCACTATGGTGCCCACCAACAGGCGATGAATGACACGTTTGTAGTATACTCATCATCTCAACCTCGGGCACAAAGTGACGAATAATCTTATCAGCACAAATACGAAAAAAGTAAGGCTCATCCCAAAAGAACTTCTTCACATCATGCATAAAAAATTTCCTTTGGTGAAATGACAAATGCGATGGAACCAAATCGCTTTCCAAGTAGTTAGCAAAATCTGCGAACCAAGGAATAAGATCATAAGAACCAGCCAATACCTGTTCATCTGGGAATGTATCATTAATGTCAGTCCCATCTCCTAACTTGAGCGTTGCTTCCTCTTCCAATCTGAACAAATGGTCGACCACCTTATTTTTTGTCCCTTTTCTATCCTTCACCTCAAAATCAAACTCTTACAACAACAATACCCATCTAATCAATCTCGGTTTTATATCCTTTTTAGCCCTCAGATACCTCAATGCAGAATGGTTAGTATGCATTATTACCTTAGTACCAAGAAAGTAGGATCAAAATTTCTCAAACGCGAAAACCACAGCAAGGAATTCATGTTCAGTTACAATATAGTTCTTTTGAGCCACATTCAGAGCTTTGCTGGCATAGTAAATTGGATGAAGAATCTTTTCTCGCCTCTGTCCTAATAGCACACCAAGCGCTACCCCACTCTCATCACACATTACTTCAAATGGTTGCCCCTAATCCGATAAAATAATGATAAGTGTTGATACTAACGTTTCTTTCAATTCTCCAAATTCTCTCAAACAAGTATCATCAAAATCAAACTTACACTCCTTTTTGATTAGTTTGCACAATGGGTGTGCAATTTTAGAGAAATCTTTAACAAACATCCGATAAAAGCCTGCATGGTAAGAAAACTTCTAACACCTTTAAAATAGATAGGTGGTGGAAGATTTTCTATTACCTAAACTTTAGCTCTATCAACCTCAATACCCTTCTCAGAAATCCGATGACCCAGAACTATACCTTCTTTCACCATGAAGTGGCACTTTTCCCAATTGAGCACAAGATTGCACTCTTTACACCATTTCAGTACCTCATCTAGATGCATCAAACAACCATCAAATGAGTTACCTACAACATTGAAATCATCCATAAATACATCAATAGTGTCCTCAACCATATCTGAAAATATCGACATCATGCAACGCTGGAAGGTTGCTAGAGCATAACACAACCCAAATGGTATCTTTTTGAAGGCAAAAGTCCCATAAGGACAAGTAAATGTGGTCTTCTCTTAGTCTTTCAGGGCTATAGAGATTTTATTGTAGCCCGAATACCATCAAGAAAGCAATACCAACCCTTACCAGCAGGATGATCCAGCATCTGGTCCATGAACGACATCGGGAAGTGATCTTTTTCTATCCAAGCATTAAACTTGTGGTAGTCTATGCATACTCTCCATCCCGTCACTGGCCTCATTGGAACAAGCTCATTTTTTGCATTAGGTACCACAGTAATCCCACCTTTTTTAGGTACACACTGAAAATGACAGACCCAACTACTATCTGCAATGGGGTATATGACTCCACCATCCAACCATTTGATAATTTATTTTTCACTACCTCTTGCATAGGTGGATTCAGTCTCCTTTGGTGCTCAATAATTGGCTTGTTGTCCGGCATGAGTTGGATTTTATGAGAACAAATGCCAGGAGGAATCCCAATAATGTCCTCAATAGTCCATCCAATATCACGCTTGAACCTCTTCAACATAGAAACCAATGCCTCTACTTGTACCTCACTCAAATATGTAGCAATAATTACTGGTAAAGTGCCATCTTTCCCCAAGAATGCATACCTCAAATGAGATGGTAGAGCATTTAGCTCCAATTTTTGTGTAACACCCTGGAAAAAATGGTAGGTTAACCTAGGACCTAAGTGTGAGGTCTTGTGTAACATTTTGGAGATGATTAGAACTAAACTAGGATCAAAAGGGAAGAGGTAAGCATCTGGGATGAAGTCAAGGACCTAAAATTACCTAAGAAAAATGAAGGAATACCATACCTACCTTTAGTCCATTCTGCGATGGGAAATAGCATCGCCCATGAGCCTTGGCAATGAGCCAAATGGGCTCTCCTCGCCTAGAGTACAGCCTTCACTTGTACTAGGTTTTGGAAAATTGGGCGAGAGAAGTCATGGGTCGCCAATGGGGTTGGCGATTCGCCCATTGACCCTCCCCAACGCCTAGTGAGCTTCCCATTTAGGGAGCTTACTAGAATTTTGGGTGAGACAAGGGCTCATTAGGCTAGTCGCCTAGTGCCCTTGGCGAGCCAAGGGTGCCAAAGGGCGAGCTCCAGTGTGGGGAAGGTAAGTTTTTGAAGTTTAAATAAGGGTTTTTTAGTAATCTCTCCAAAACTTGAACCAACACTTTCCCACACTTTTCCTAACAAATATATATACTTTTTAAAGTCAAAATTCTTCCTTTTTAGTTACTCCCAATTAATAAAATAAAAAACCCAATAACATCATCTTTCTCTTAATATTTCTCTCTCTAGAAGTTCCTCCAACACCAACACCTTGAAGATTAGGGCTCACGAATCCATCTTATCAACTCCAATTCATGGGCTAAGATTCAATTAATGTATGTGGAATTTGATTCATGGAACACTTTTCTGCATGAAGCCTTTCAAAATCTTGATTTTGAAATTGGTAACTTATTCAAAAACTAGGGTTTCCATTCCAACCATGGGTTCTTCCTAAAAACAATTTTATTATGTTAATTGCATTATATTATGGATGACTTGATGTTTAATGGTGATTTTCATTGTATAATATCCCATGAACCCATGAACTACCCCATGACCTCAATTTCATGAATTGTGATGGGTGTATTGATGCAAGATGATTACTATGAATTGCATCTATGTTAATATAGTTATTGAATCTTGTTTTATTCATACTTAAAGTAGTATTTCTAATTATGATTGTGAGACATGATCCATAACCCTTGAGAGGGTAAATTACTAGGTTTTGTAAATATTGTTGAAGGTGATGTGTGTTAACTTACGATTCACTTGAAAGGTAAAGATCCTATGACTATTGTGTATATTGAGGTATTGTTGAAAGGTTATTCTCCCCCTACCATTACACATGTTCTTGAATGACTTGTCTAAGATGATGATGATGTTGTTTTGTTGATTAAAAGGATATTTTCTCATGAAAACACTATGAACAATAATGTGAAAGGTTTACTCACATGTTAATGATGATTCTAAGGTTGAAAGTTAGTTCTCACTTTATTGAATCTATGAGCTATTTTATGAGTTGTATTAAATGAAGGGTAGAGCCTCCTTCACACATGTAAATACAATTCAATGACTAATTATGTATAATTTGGGAGATAAATGCTTAGTACCGAGTGGATATAGACAATGAGGTAAATGCCCTTCCGCCAATATAATAGGTTGGGTCATCCGAAGTGAACTCATGAGATGGATGCCCTTCCGCCAATGCAATAGGGTGGATTTCTAGAAGCAATCTCCCTATCCCATAACTATGTACCAACATAGGACTTAGCTAGTGGATCCACCTAGAAGCTAACACATTTAGTCCTACCTTAGGCAAGTAGGACACCTTCTTTCGATGTACATGACACCGGAGTCCATTTAGCTCACATGGTCTATATCGGTTATGGCTATTCTTCCCTAAATGAAAGATAATGAATGAGACATAAACTATACTATGACTTCTTGGTGAGTTTACTTAGTAGGAATGGGGGTATGGGACTTCACTTCCACATTGCACAAGTGAACTTAGTAGGACGTTGTGGGATGGTTCGTTTATATTGTGATAAGATACAAATGCATACATGTGTCTTGAATGGTTAGTTGTTATGAATGACTTTCCTTGTATTCAAATAAATGTTCATGACTATTTCCTTATGGGTGACTAATAATTATAATGAGGTCTAAAGATGATATGCGTGATCAAGTGAGCTTCAAAGGGGTACTTAGTAGGGTTGGTATTATGGGATGCCAACCATACATTGCACAAGTGTTCCTTCGAGGTTGCTAAGGTGTTGATATTAACATGTAATGGGTGTAAGTGTGATTATGGCTCGTGTTGTACATTGTAAATGCATGTTGCTTTCTAAACTTGACAGGCATACTTTTCAAATAAAATGTCATTTTTATCATATTTAAGGATTGTATGCATGTTTGCATACTTAGTACATATTATGTGCTAACCTCTTCTTCCTTTTACATCTTAATAAGTGTAGGTTCTGGCTAGGTGACTTTCACTCTCCTTTGAAGAAGACTTGGATTGCTTTTCTCCAAGTTGTGGTGAGTCCTCGAGCTCGAGGACAGCATTTTCTATTTCTTAGTTTCTATTGTACTTCTCATGTTGAGACTTTTATTGATGTAAAGGGATAAGTCCCAAACTTTGTATTCCTATGTTTTAGATGGTAAATGAGACAAAGTCTAGATTTCCTATTACTTTCTTTTATGAAAAGTGAAGTTGGACTTCGATTGTAAAGTTTTAAATTTTCTGCATTATTTTCTATGTCTTCTGTAATGATGATGCTAGAGGCTTGTATGAGAACCCTTCGGGGTCAAGTACGCTGTGTTACGTCTAGGGAGTACTCCTGGTTTGTGACAAACTTGGTATCAGAGCATAAGGTTTTGGGAATAATATTTAGGTTGATGTCTCATGCACCACATCTAGTAGAGTCTTGTTCATGAGTGTGAAGCACGCCATACTTATAAATAAGAGGATATAAGATGCTTAGGAACATTTATTTCTTTCATTACTCTTTAGTCGTGCTTTGGAGTTCTAACTCTATGAAGTCCTTTCTTCTAACCCTTCTCTTGTGATTATAGGAAATGAATACAGGAAGAGCAAACTTAAGAAGAAGGGTAGAAGAGATGGTGAATGAGGGAGTTCCTCCTCAAGATCCTCAAGACTCTCAAGGTCCTCAAGTTCCTAATGATGAGGGAGCTATGACGAATGTGGAGATAAGGGTGGCTCTTGAAAACTTGACTCAACTTATGATGGTTCAAACTCAAGCCGTCACCACTCAAGCCCAAGCTATAACGGCTCAAGCAAATAGGGAAGTTGGGCCCCGAGTGAATCCTAATGCAAGCACCATGGCTTCAAGGTTAACAAACTTTACTAGGATGAACCCTCATATTTTCTTGGGCTCCAAGGTGTATGAAGAAGCATAAGAATTTTTGGAAGAGGTCTACAAGATAGTGAATGCTATGGGGGTGACCTCTATAAACAAAGCCGAACTGGTAGGGTATCAATTGAAGGATGTGTCCCAAGTATGGTATGCTCAATGGAAGGATAATAGGGCTATAAGAGCGGGCCCCATAACTTGGGAAGTGTTCAAGAAGGTATTCCTTGATAGGTTCTTTCCACGAGAAAAGAGGGAAGCCAAGGTGGAGGAATTTATAAACCTTCGACAATGAGGTATGAGTGTCCAAGAATACTCCTTTGAAATTTACAAAGTTGTCCAAATATTCCCCATCTTTGGTGTCTAATCCTAGAGATGAGATGAACCAATTTGTGATGGGTGTGTCCGATTCAATTGAGGAAGAATGTCGTACGACTATGCTGATATACCGTGAGTTTACGGTATTTCTAATACAATTCACTTACAAGTTGTGTGTGTCTAGGGCCTTTTTGTATGGGTTTTTATGTGTCTTTATCATGTTTTGCAGGAAAGATGTTCAGGCGCGGAATTAAAGAGACAGCTGAAAGAA
>JAJOOS010010212.1:0-35798 GCA_029582725.1 Solanum chiquidenum | reverse complement strand
TTTGAATTTAAATTTCAAACTTTTAAGTGTTAAATTTATACTTTTATAGTTTTAAAGTTTGAATTTTAAATTTTCAAACTTTTAAAGGGTGAAATTTAAACTTTTATAGTTTTAAAGTTTGAATTTAAATTTCAACTTTTAAGTGTGAAATTTATACTTTTATTTTTATAGTTTTAAAATTTGAATTTTATTATTTAAATTTTCAAACTTTTAAAGTGTGAAATTTAAACTTCTATACTTTATTACTTATAAAAGTTTTAAATACAAAAGTTTGAAAGTTTGTATTTAAAACTTTAAAATTATAAATTTTTAACTTTAAAATTATAAATTTTTAACTTTAAAATTATAAAAGTTTTAATATTATTTGAGTAATGTTCCTAATTTTTTAATTTTAATATATATATTTTTAAATATGTCCGTTGGGACCCGGTTTCCGGTCCGATCCGGGACGGGTATCTTATATTTTTTCCGGAATTACCGGTTTCGGTACGATTCCGGTCCGTGGTGACCGGTTCCGTTCCGATTCCGGTCCGTCCCGGTTCCGATTCCGTTGCCAGCCTTAAGTGCATGTAAGTAAATTACATTTCAATTTTTTGGTTTAACCGAATTAGATTATTAAGAAATCGAAAATCGAACCGAAAAACCTAAAATTTCAATATTTAAATCGAAACCGACCGATCAAATTGAAATAGAAATTTTAAAAAATTCACTTCGATCGATTCTTTTGATTTGAACCTAAATATGTCCAACCCTAGTGATGATGTACAATAACTTATTGTACATATATTAGTGATGAAAACTTGAATAGATACGAAATTATACTAGATGTCCCTCAAAGTGTGTCATCTTGATTTTTTGTCTCTAGTAGAAAAAGTCTTTAAGACTAATATTTTTTCTTGAGTATCCCTTTTGAACTTGGCAGCAAAACTTACTTTAGCATTTTAACTAAACAGGCGTTTAAATACCTCTTAACAATTTTCAAGTTAATTAAATTACACCCTAAGGGGTGACGTGACTGAGTGAGTTGACTCACTCTCCTAAATGCGCGTGAAGATATTAAAAAACTAAATTTATAAAATCATACACATGTCCTTTTCTATAGATCAATATATAATTAGTATTTTAAATATTATTTTTATTGATATATTAACTTTTTTAAAAATATGTGAATTTTTTTATTGGCCCAAAAAAATTTAATTTTTTTTCTTTATTTTGTTGTCTTCCCCAATATAGCTTCTTCTTCATTGAAACATCACCTCTTCCTTCATCTTCATCTTCAACTTTCTTCACTACTTCCATTTCCCCAATCCTTTAGTAATCCATAAAATCCAACACCAATATCTTTTATTGACGTCAATTTCACAAATATAAAAATTTACATAATTTTTGAGTGATCTATTTTTATTTTTTTAAATTTCTACAAGACAAATTCAAGGTGGGGGAGAGGGTAGGGATTCGAAGAAGAAAATATGGTATTATAGTAGGTCTTTTCTAAAGCTATCTAATTTTTTTTTAATTTTTTGAGTGATCCATTTTAATTTTTTAATTCTCACAAGCCAGATCCAAAGAGGGGAAAGGGAGGGGAGGGGAGAGGAGGAATTCAAAGAATATAATGTTGTATTGTAATGGTTCTTCTCTAAAACTATTATTTTTAAAAATTTAATTGTGAAGAGGCAGAAAAAAGAGCAGTGAAGGGCTTGAAATGATGAAGAAGAAAGAAGTGAGGGGGAGGGGAAATAAAAATGGGTCTTTTATTTTGGAAAATGTATTTTTAATTAATTAATTAGTGTAACTTAATTTTAAAAAGTGTTAAAGAAAAAAATGGTGAATAAACAAAAAGAAATAAATACAAGTAATGACGTGGTGGTAACATGGCTATGTTGTGCACTTACATGGCTATGAAGTGGCAGGTGAGAGTGTTATTATATTCATTTCAAAGTTGTTAAAGTGTTAAGGTAAATTTTGTTGTCAAGTTCAAAGGTGATTTGATGTATTTTCTTATTTTCTTCTTCTTTATGTATAGAATAAATATAATTTTGTCCCTCTATACCTCAAATATTTTTAAACAACCTCTATGTTCAACTGTCTTTCAATCTTTTTTCTTTTTCTTTTTTTCATTTTTGTGTTTTTTTATTTTTCTTTTATTTATAATTTTTTATTTTCTCTTTTTTTTTCTCAACTTTTATTCATTTTTTCTAATGAATCGAAAGTTGAGTAGAAGATCTTCTTTCTTTAATGTTACGATCCTTCTAGTCATTTTGTAAATTTTGTAAATTCTGCTTATTTTGTTTTTAATAAATAGAAAGGAAAAAGAGAAAGAGTTTTATAGTTTAATTGGGAGAAAGAAAAGAATAAATGGGCAACACCCAAAAGAAAGAAAAAAAGGGGGCTAATTTTATCTATCTATCTAACCTTAAAAGTATGAACTCCCTAACTTGAATGTTAAATTACTATAATACCCCCAACTTAAAACACCCAATTTAGTATATATTCTATATTTTATATTATATTATATTTGTTTTTCTATATTATATTAAAAGTTGAAACCTTTTCACATTGATGGGTAGTGACTTTTACGAAGGGTTGTGACTTTTTGTAGTGTTGTGACTTTTTTCATTGGTTATGATATTTTTGAAAAGTTGTGATTTATCTGATAAGACACAATAAATATCTTTTCATACTATCATTTGTTATCTATAAATAGAGAGATTTTCTCACACTTTTAAACTACAAATTTTGTATTTTTCTATTCTTCTTCTTAAATAAGGAATATTGTGAGAGTTGTTCAATTATGCAATTACAATAGTTTTGCGGGTAAATTACGTTGATCAACAAAAATTGATGCAACAAGGAGAATGAAATAACTCAACTTCAAACGAGAAGACTATCTAGATAATTAATATGTACTCATTCCCATAGCCATAAATATACTTTTGGAGCAACTTCTACTTGACAAGAAGTTCAATAATTTTCTGTTGCACAAACTATAACTTGTTGTTCAAGCTGTGAAAAGTCTCACACTGTTGGAGAAAAAAGATTTGATCAAAAACTTGTTTGAAGAGTCTAAACTAGATTTAATAAGTACTCCTCCATTTCAAATTTATTTGTTGTACTTTTATTTTTATTAAGTTTAATATATAGTGTTCTTTTTTCTTGGGGGTGGGGGGCGCATCTTTAAGACCATAAAGTATATAGACATTTTTATATATTCTACATATCCTTAAATTAAAAGTCTTATTTATTTTTAAAATTTTCATATCAAATTAAAATTAGAAAAATTTATATCTATCTTTTTTATCTATCTATACTATCTTGAAAGAATGAACTACCTAATACAAATATTAAATTATTATAATACCCCCAAATTAAAACACAAATTTTAGTATATCTTCTTTATTTTATATTGTATTAAATTTATTTATTTATATTTTATTTGTCACGACGCAGACCGCCGTGATTGGCACCCACACTAACCCTCCGGTGGGAGAACCATTACTACAGTCCAACTAAGCAAACTAACCCAAAATCTAAACATTTAAAGATACGGAAGCAGGTTTAAATGCATAATTTATATAGAGTTCCATAAACTCCAAAGGTTTAAATAAAACTAACCAAACTAATGCGGAAGAACAACCCCTAGAACCTGAAAGTCATTATACCAAAACATCTAAAGTGCAACAAGTCTGAGAAAAAGGGGTACAACCCCAACTAACATAAGAAATATCTAACTAGTCTAAGTCCAAAGAAAATGGACTAAACAATAGGAAGGACTCCATGACAGCCTGAAAGAACTAGCTCACCCTTGAAATCCAATCTCGATCACTGATCTCCTAACTGAGGTCTATCAATAGTCGCCTGAAGATGCCATGCACTCAACAAAGAACGAGCAAGTGTAGTATCAGTACACAACCACAGTGTACTGGTAGGATCACATGGCTATTCCAGAAAGCGAAATACATACCATCAATCACAACATAGTAACCAAGCATATACATAATATATATAATCAGTTATCATTTCAGGAGTAATGTACAATTCCACATTCTCAATTGCAAATATATATGACAATACAATGGTCCTCTCATGGAACCCATACCCAAATTGTTAGTGTGCCAGAACGTGACATCCGATCTCAATTAGTGTGTCGTAACTGACACCAGATAAAAAATGTGTCAAAACATGACACCCGATCCAAAATATATGTTAGAACGTGACACCCGATCCAATATATGTGTCGGAATGTGACACCCAATCCAATCAACACAACCACAATCATAATGTACATACTTATAATCATACAATCAAGTGTTGATTCATGACATACAATTGTTCATTCATACTAATTTCATTAGGTTTGGTCAATAGCGCCTCATTCACATACATACATGCATTACAATGAAGCAATTACCAATATATATTACACAAACATGAAATCAAACCATCACCTACCTCGAAATCAAGCTTAAATCCTCCTAAGACACTTGATTCTTCCCTTTCTGGATTCTTTCCGCTTATTCTAGGTCTACAAACAAGTAATATAACGCAAGGATCAATAAATTAAGGTCTAATTATCCGGATTATAACAAACCCAATAACAAAAGACCAAACCCATGATCCTAAGGTGCAGCTAGGGCTTTTTCCCACCATCACTTTAGGCCAAAATCCTCTCCCAACGATAATTACCCATGAATCTAAGTTCTATGGATCGAAAAAATGGATTAGGGGAGTGAAATCCTTACTTTTAGCACCAAAAGTCGTGAAAAATTGTCAAGAATTCATCTTGGGTCGTCTCCTAACTCTTAAGAATGAAGATTCCAGAAAAATAAAGAAATTGGAGTTTTTCCCCGACTTAAGTCGTGACTGGCCCGCTACAGCTGGCCCCATCCTGCCACAGCGACCCCGTCCTGGCGGCTAGCGTGGAGACAGAACGTCGGAATTAGAGTTTCAAACCCCCATTTCACAACACATATTCAAACCTTGACTTTCAAAAACTACCCGTTCACGCTAAGTCCAGTTTCAGGAGTTCTACTCATCCGAATTCGATTCCATAAAGCCGTACGGGCTCCTTAACGTCTTGGCTATCAATTTATGTAATCAAATTCATTATTAAATCTCTCATTCATTACTATATTTGCATAGACCTCACATGACTTAGAATCTGGACTAGGCTAGGAATTTCCAAGTCACTACTCAAAAGTTTTCTGGCCCCAATTCTTTCCCCATTGGCTTTTCCCTAACGACGAAATCATGTCATTACATTATTATATTAAAAGCATACACCTTTTCACATTTAAGGGTTGTGAAATTTCCAAAGATTTATAACTTT
Source organism: Solanum chiquidenum (assembly GCA_029582725.1). Taxonomy (NCBI): domain Eukaryota; kingdom Viridiplantae; phylum Streptophyta; class Magnoliopsida; order Solanales; family Solanaceae; genus Solanum; species Solanum chiquidenum. The sequence goes on along the minus strand of JAJOOS010010212.1, from coordinate 30,472 downwards.
TTCGATGAGTTGTGACCTTTTCGAAGAGCTGTGACTTTTCTACAAGATTACGACTTTTTCGAAGAGTTGTAACTTTTGTGAAGGGTTGTGACTTTTCCAAAGAGTTATAACTTTTTCAATGAGTTGTGACCTTTTTGAAGGGTTGTGACTTTCTTATTTTTTGGATAAGGCACAATAAGCATTTTTTCATATACTACCCTTTGTTGGCTATAAAAAGAAGGATTTCCTTTAAATTTTTAAACTATAATTTTTAATGTTTTTCATTGTTCTTCTTCTTCTTAAAACACTCAATATAATATATCTTCTATACTTTATATTATATTTATTTGTTTGTTGTTTATATTATATTAAAAGAAGGAACCATTTCACATTGAATGGTTACGACTTTTTCAAAGACTTGTGACTTTTTCAATGAGTTGTGACCTTTCTGAAAGGTTGTAACTTTTATGATAAGAAACAATATGCACATGATTGTACCACCCTTTGTTAACTATAAATAGAAGGGTTTCCTCAAATTTTTAAACTACGATTTTTTTATGCTTCTATTCTTCTCTTCTTAATAAAAACTCAAGTTCGATTTACAGAACTTGACAATTTCAAAGTTCACTGAAATTTGATCACTCCCTAACATGAATGTTAAATTAATATTAATTTAGTATATATTCTATATTTTATATCAATATTTATTTATATTATATTACATTGAAAGTAAGAACTCCAACAATACAATAATAACTAAGTAATGCACTTTGGAGGAGTGTGTGTGTATATATATATAAATAAAGTGCGAGGTTTAGCAATGCAAGAACCATGGTTAAATGGGAGAAAAATTGTGGGTTGCATTTTTAGTATCTCAAAATATTCATCATATTAAAAAATGAAAACAACGTGATGGAACAAATTTCTAACGCTTTTATATATGTGACAAAAACAAATTCAACAAAATTAATTGTTGAACGAAGAATGGAACTCTGCATAAAGTTAAGATCACTCGGGGTGAGTGGAAATAAATTGTTTTTCATAAATAGTAATATCTCCCCCCCCCCTCCCCTTCCCCCCTCTCTAAAAAAGAGGAGAGATGTGTTAGAAAAATGCTTAGTTTTTGACCAAGAAATAAAGAAATGAGAGTCTTTGGACATTGCTTAGGCTAAGTCAAACTTGAAAGTTGGGACAAGTGTTGTATGACTATCTAATGATTTACAAGTATCCCTCTACGACATGTTCCAGAGAATGTTCTAGTCTATTTCTAAGTAGTGATGGAAAGAGAATGAGAAAGAGAGTCATGAAAGAGAATATGAAATCAAAATTAAAAAAAACAAGTGTCTTTCGTATAGATCAAGATTTGGTGCATGTAATGTAATGACCCGGAAGATCATTTTTGGGAATTTTCATAAAATTAGCCTTTTACCCCTCTTGATAGTTGTCCGGAGTAATTTTTGATTAGTCGGTGAAATTGATTTGAAAATTTTAAATTATTCGATAACTACAGTTATTTAATTGATGGGTATATATTAAATGATTTATTTATTTAGTTGATGGTTAATGAGTCAATATCATAATTTATCAAATACCCTATACTATTTAACCCATATTAAAATAAGTACTTAAGGTTTTTCAATTTTAGTACATAATTAATTTAGAAAAGAAAAGAAAGAGAAGGCAGAACTCACATGTGCGGACGCGGCGTGAATACGGAAAGGGCGAATTGTTCCTCTCCTCTCCTGCAAGTCAATTTCAAGTTATACTTGCAATTTGCAGATAGCTGCATTAAATGCTCTTTCATATGCCAACATTAATTGCACATATATATATATAGTTGATTGAATTATAGCATGTTAATTGGTTTTGGAGTTTAGTGGAGGCAATCAACATTTATTATTATTATATTAGTATAATAGTTATAAGGAATTGAAGGTTGTGAAGTCATAATGCTGCTGCATAGTTCTTGATGACTTTGAAAATTTAGGGGAGAAGAAACATTGGAACATTACGACATAACGATGACTTAGGTAATAAGCGAAATTCATTTAAGGGTATTAAATTATATGAATATCACTAAATTTTATGGTATTTGAAGGAATAAAGTCTTAAACCTAAGCTTGAAATTTAGAAACGTAATTTTTGATCTAGACACATCGTAATATGGGTATTTGTTTTTGAGAAGTTATTGCTGGTGTTCCCTTTGGCAGTATGCCTATATTTCCAGTGGAATATTGATATGCCGTCAATGGCCATTTTGGGATGATTATTGGACAATTATTGTAATTAATCATTGGGAAAACTAAAGTGATAAAAAGGAGGCGTGTGGGTGTAATTTTTGCATAATTGTTACTATTTTGGTGGGTTGTATCCATCTTGGAAATATTTTTATATGATGATCTAGTTCTCGATTTATGATAATAGGAGAAGTTGGAACTTAATTCTAGGCTTGAAATTTGGAGAATATGAGAGTTGACATGTTAATTGACATCGAGCTTAGGAAATTTATTATAGATTTGAGTGAGTTTTTGAGTCAAGGCTAGACACATAATATTATGGGTGTTGTTGGTTTTGAAATCTTATTGTGATTATGGACTGGAATAGATTGCATTGATTTGGAAGCTCAACGAAAAGGGAAGGCTCAAGTTCCGGAGTGAATCGTTGATTAATTGAGACAAGTGGATTTCTAAACTCTTGTTAAGTGTATGAAATTCGTGTATTTCCTTGTAGTATGTGTGTGGGGGTAATGAGACTTGGTGATGGATTGACTTGTCACATTGATTAATTCTAATGATCAAATGGGGTAATAAAAGTCAATGTGATTAGTTGTTTGTGTGCGATGTGTTGAGAATGGTTTGAAAGGCTTGTTGAATCATTGTTGATGTTGTATCATGATTGTGTTCTTGTGAATTGTGCAATGTTATGAAAATGGTCATCTCCTCATTATTTGTGTGAACATGTCATTTGCATTGTTCTGAGACATGATTGTGACAAGTGTTATGTGAATTGAGAAAGAATAAGAAATTAAAGAGGATGAACCATTTCGAGGGACGTATCGCGCGCTGTGATGGATACTATATTTTGAGGGACGTATCGCGCACCGCGATGGTTACTATTATCAAGGGTCGTATCGCGCGCCGCGATGGATGCATGGACAGATATGTCCCCCATGGGTCCCGGACTGAGAGACAGTGGGTGTGTATCACTAGGTCAGACATGCATCACTATACTTGACATTACATTACATTGCATTGCACATATTTATCATTAGTGAACTTGATATTGTGTTTTGCTGATCTTGTGAGTGCCTTTCTGTGGAACTTTGATTGATGAATATTGAGCTTGTTGTTGAGGATATGTAATTGTTAGAGTGTTGTTGTTGAGCTGTGTGCTATGTGAAATATAAACTGTTAAGTTGGGCTGGTTTTAAGCAGGTTGTAGTTGTGGAGGTTGTAATTGATGAATATTGAGCTTGTTGTTGAGAATATGTGATTGTTAGAATGTTGTTGTTGAGATATGCACTTGTAAATTGTGAACTGTTAGGTTGGGGTATAAGGAGTACCCGTATTCTATCTCCTTAGCTTGTGTTTAGAGGTTTACTTGCTGAGTACTGTGTGGTTTGGTACTCACCCCTTGCTACTACATTTTTTTTGTAGGTGACTAGCCCAGACCTTTGTGATATTTTCTCTTCTCCTTGTCTGAGACTTCTTGTGGAGGTTAGTGAGGTAACTGCTTGTTATTTTAGCGGACCTTCTTACTCTTATTTATGATCTTGTTCTATTCTAGAAACAAGGTCATTTGAGACTTGTGTTTTTCTTTTGAATCAATTGTAATATTTTAGAGGCTTTTACACGTGACAACCATATTTTTGGGGTATTTTTGAGTTGATTATAAAATTTCTGCATTTTATTGTAAATGTTGAGTTTTAGGCTAACTTGTCTTGGATGGATAAGACGAGTGCCATCACATCTATTTTTGGGTCGTGATATGTAATGTATCGGTATTGTATAAATAGTAATGAAATGTATCAGTATTGTACAAATAGTATATAATCATGCATATATGATGTATATCTATGTATAAAAAATATACAATCAGTTTACAATAAATATGTCACGACCCAAAAATGGACGTGATGAGACTCGTCTTATCCCACCAAAATAAGTCAGCCTAAAACTCAAATATCACAAACTATGCGGAAGTAAGACATTGAAATCTCAAATATATTAGAAGTGCGGATAACCAAGTCAACTTAATAAAACCCCAAAACCTGGTTGTCACGTATACAAGCCTCTAAAGTATTACAATTGATTCAAAAGAAAAAAACATAGGTCTCAAATGACATTGTTTCTAGAATAGAACAAGATCATAAATAGGAATAAGCAGGTCCGCCGAGATGACAAGAAGCTACCTCACAAACCTCCACAAGAAGCCTCGGACAAGAAGAGAAGAAAAAGTATCACGAAGGTTCAGACTAGTAACCTACAAAAATATGTAGTAGCAACAGGTGAGTACCAAACACACGGTACTCAACAAGTAAACTTCTAAACACAAGCTAAGGAAATAGAATACGGGTACTCCTTACACCCCAACAGAACCTCCACAACTACAACCTGCATAAAACCAGCCCAACCTAACAGTTCACAATTTATATAGCACACAGCTCAACCACAACACTCTAACAATTACATATCCTAAACAACATGCTCAATATTCATCAATCACAACCTCCACAACTATCACCTGTATAAAACCAACCCAACCTAACAATTAACAATTTACAAAGCACACAACTCAACTACAACACTCTAACAATTTCATATTTCCAACAACAGACTCAATATCATTAATCACAAGTTTCACATAAAGACACTCATAAGATCAACAACACACAAGATTAAGTTCATCAATGATAAGGATGTTCAATGCAATGAAATGCAATGTCAAGTATAGTGATGCATGTCTGACTTAATAATGCAAACCCGCTGTCTCTCAGTCCGAGATCCATGGGGGATATATCTGTCCATGCATCTGTCGCGGTGTACGACACAACCCTTGATAATAGTATTCATCGTGGCGCACGATATATCCCTCGAAATATAGTATCACTCGCGGCGCGCAACACGTCCCTCGAAATGGTACATCCTCTTTAATTTCTTATTCTTTCTCATTTCACATAACACTTTTCACAACCATGTCTCAGAACAATGCAAATGACATGTTCACATAAATAATGAGGAGACGACCATTTTCATAATAATGCACAATTCACAACAACACAATAGTGATACAACATCAACAATGAGTCAACAAGCCTTTCAAATCATTCTCAACACATCACACACCAATAATTAATCACATTGCATTTTATCACCCCTTTTTCATCATTAGAATTATTCAATATGGACAAGTAAATCCATCACCAAGTCCCATTACTCCCCAACACATACCACAAGGAAATACACAATTCTATGCACTTAACAAGGGTTTAGAAATCCACTTGCCTCAAATAGTCGAACAATCACTCTGGAACCCCCTTTCGTTGGCTTCCAAATCAAGGCAATCTATTCACATTAATAATTTCAATAAGATTTTGAAACCGACAACACTCATATTACACTATGTCTAGCCTAGACCCAAAAATTCTCCCAACTCTATAATCAAGTTCTCATATCTTGATGTCAATGAACATGTCAACTCTTTCAATTTTCTCCAAATTTTATAAATCTAATAATATTCATATAATATAAGATACCTAATATTTAATTATCTATCTCGATATTATTAAAACTTGAATATTTATACAATAATCATAAGAAGTCAAATTCATGGTGAAGTTACCAAACCAGTAACTTGCACTCGAGAAAGTAATCGATTAAATACTCCATCCCATACTTCTAATTATATTGAACCATAATTTGCTAATTATTAACCCATAAATTAATAATAAAATGCATGTCCTCCCAATAATCCACAACAAAAAAATGCTTTTCAGTGCAATTTTTATTCTAACTTTCAATTTCCTGCAGTTTATCCAATTAAACAAATATATGACTTGTAATACTTATTTCAACTATAATCTTTATCATTACAACATAATAAATAAACTACTTTCCCACAATATATTTAGTACATGTCTTGTTCCCTATAAAAAATAAATGAAACATTTGTCCAAACTCAGTAAAGAAATGGAGTACTAATTACTATGCATGATAAACTTCCAACCAACATGTTGTATCCTGCCAATTCTATATCTAACCAATATATCATAATCATATTAAGATAGATGCTTATCAATTCAATTTATAACAAAATATTCCAAAGGGACGAGCATACAGACCTTAGGGATATGGAGCATCGGCAGTTGTTTTCCGCCACAGTTCCTCCCCCCCCCCTTAATTAATGACTTCAAAATAGTAAACCCTACTTACTTTATTTTAATGAATCTGGGTTTATGGTATAAGGTATTAAATAAACTATGAACTTGATCCATTAACCATCAACTAGTAAAAAAATAGTTATTTAATAAATACTCACTAACTAAATAATTATAGTTAAACATATAGTTTTAAAATTTTCAAATCAACTTCCTCCACTAATTATAAATAACTCGGGGTAACTATCGAGAGGGGTGAACTGGTAATTTTACAAAAATTTCTAAAAATGATTTTTCGGGTCATTACATTAGCCACCCCTAAAAATCATGTTCGTCCTCGAACATAAGGAAAAAATATAGAAGAAAACCCGACAGTACCAGAAGTGAACCTTAACCAACCACTACACACTCATAATGCACAAACCATCACATGTCTTATCAGGAATCCCTTCTCATAACATAATTTTTTCACGAGTTTATGCTATAAAAAAATTGATCCTTAGACATTGGATACTCATCGAGAGGATCGATGTTGAGCAGAAGTGGGGTTAAAGCAGCCAACAACGCATCCCCCTTTACTTAGTAGGGCTTGAAAGGCTTGGACAGTTTGCTATCTAGCCCAAAGAAGAATAAGATCAAGTAACCACCCAACAAGCGGTACACACCAGGATGCAGAACCTTTAACAACACTGTCGAATAAATATTACTATTCACGGAAGCTCTTCTATAAGTTCTCATAAGCAAGGTCATGAGTGTAAAACCAGTGGAATATTTCAACTACTCCAAGAAAACACCAAATATGTCATATAACAGAATAACCAAGCCTTCCTAAGCATCCTACCCTACCAAGAGGATATCGCAGGATCGGTACACCCGATCCACCACTAGGAATCCACCCATAGATATAGAAACACACATGAACATATACAAAGAATTATACTCCAAATCATGTCCGAAACGAAGTAGGTGGGCCCCATAAGAATATACATAATTTTTTTGAATAACACAATATACTCCTTCCTTAGCGCGTAGGTCAAACATTTTCATTCATATGAATCCATCTCTTTGATTATGTTTTTTTTGTCACCCACAATCAACTGGTTTGATCCACATTATAATCTTACACATACTTGATTATCAAACCTCACATACTTCTCACTGTATCCATTGAAGCCAATACTCTTAATACCAACAAACATCATAACCACACCATTCATTTACCTTACTCTCAAACAATCACTAGTATCAAAGTATTATTAGCAAGTACATTGTAGCTTCCAAAAATTTCAAACTATGGCTCCATCTCTTTCCATTTAAGCACCCCATGATAGATAAGGGTCCCACCCAAGGCTGATAACACTAATTTTAAATTTGATAGTACTTTTTCATCGACATAAAGCTATTGAATCACGTCTAGTGTCAACTCCACACAATCTTTTACATACCAATTTTCAACTATCATTCACACCCTTATACATATCCTGCCAAAACTTAGAGAAATTGTTGGTCACCTCAATAAGTCTATATACTATGAGCACATAACCTTTATTTACTATCAAGTATACATGTAACACATCACATCATGATGTGTAGTCCCATCAACAAAGTAGTTTCAATTCCCTCAAAATTTTCATAACCATGTAGAACTGTAGGTCCATACCGTTGAACATCCAGATGTTACCTATCATAATTTGAACAATCTAGCTCGACATAACTACATAGAATCTTCCGCACTTCATTGTTTATCACCCAAACCAAAACCCAGTCTTTATAAAAGTCGTTGATAAACCACCAGTAAGTCTATATCGAACCAGTTCACATCTCATAGGCATATCTTAATTCAAAGGCAAAAATTCATATAACCTTCAATTCTGAACCAAGGGTCTATACGAGAGGTCTTACACTTTTACCTTTCTAAAATTCTTCCCATGTCAAATTTTCAAATACGTTGAACTCTTCAATACACCAGACTCTTATTTCATTCGCTAACTCGCTTACAATTCTTATCCTTTGACCAACAACCCATGAAATTTACATCATCCTCTAAACCAAAACTTTAAGTAAAACCCTCTTTTATGTCCTTTAACAATCAAAAGTAACCAAATTATATGACTCAAATTATGCACAAGTCCTTCCAAGTGCTCAATGCGGTCAATCATTTCTTACCTTACTAATCCATAAATTGACAAAACATACTATTACGAACATAGACTAACAATGAAAAACTTGAATTTTGATTACAAGTATGTAGCCCAATCCCATTATCTATCAATATTAGCTCATACATTGGAAATTTTTATGAATTCTTGTATCTTAGCTTTTCATTAATCGCCTCTCCATCGACCTTATCATATCCTCCACTACAAATCCAATCATACTCATTATCAAACTCAAAACCACAAAAGAACTTATCATCACAACTCAAGTTGAACGTCTGTAGGATTTTTTCTCAATACTTATCAAACAACTTTTAACTGATATGAACTACATGTAACACTATCACCATAACCATAGCAAAACAGATAGAACCATGTGTCTCTGGATCCAATTCTCAACCCTCTAAATATATATCTTTAACCCTTGCAATCAGAGTAAATAATCTTTGCTCGCACCCCCTTCCGAAAGCTACACTACATCCCGCTAAACTTTTTTTTCATTATGACTCTAGCTCTTTTCAATTCTATTCGAGTGGTGTTCCAGCATCTCCTAAAACTTTTCATACAACCATGTTACTCACCAAATAGTAGAAAACCACAACATTAATACTCGCAAGTCGTCATTACCATACAAAATCCATGTAACCAACAATCTTTATCATATAGTTGCATCCTAATCACAATCCATCACAAATTCTTATTACCATTATGCTCAGCCAGCCTTTGACATCACCACGAAGTCAACCTTATCATCGACATGACACCTCAACCCAGTTATACCAATCAAATCCAAAGGACTAACTCAATTTTATACACACTAAAATTCTCAATTACCTTCACGCAAGTATACTTGTTGGGACTTCCTTTACCCATAAGCTTGTCATCCTAATATCGATCCACTTCCAAGGAGCTTACGATGAAATCACCACTCATTTAAAATCCCCGATATACATTTCACAACCTGAATGCATTAATATTGTACCCAAAGATCCACCACTAAAAGTTTTCTTATAAATAATGTGTAGCCCATTCGTTCGTAGTAACAAGCTAGTTGGTTTCTCAAATATGAATGCAACATCAAATCTTATTATATGAGCATGTGATACAACTAATAAATCCTTAAGTAGTTAGTATTCACACTTGACAATCGACGTATCCATTTTCATATAAAACTAGTACCACATCGTGAAAGTTAGTTAGATCCACCATTAGAAAACATCCTACCCCTCGAAAAGATTGTACACAAATAGCCCACACATTTCTATCCATTGAATAACTGCAAAAACATTATCAAATTCGTTCCATAGCTAGACCAAGGTATATGCATTCTTTTGTAGGTCAGGTCGATAGCAGAAGTAACACAGTCCATAACTCTAACCAAGTAAGCATCAGTACCGTTGTAGTAGTCATATCATAACCCTATTTAGTATACACTCAATCTACGAAACCACAAATCGATTCTGACGTCAATTGGCGCAATATCATTCTTCTCATTTGCTAAGCAACCCATACATATACAACTTTATTAATTTTAGTTTCCAAAGTGACACTGTTCATTACCTATCCATCATTTTAATCATTACACTTCTAATTATCCAACTAATAAAGATATTACCTATACCACAAAAGTACTATTTCCACAGTTCGGTAACTAGACTAAAAAGGATAACATATTCATGAAGTCCATCAAACCATTGTTCAAACTCATCATTCAAATATTCTCAAAAAAATTCGTCAAGCCATCACCTAACTCAACCCCTTTGAGTTGCTTAACATTCTGAATTTGACCAAATATCATTTTCATAAGTTTATCACATCTAACCCAAATTTAACCTCCAAGCCATACACAACACACCAACTACTCACATGAGGAACAACGCATGAGTCATCACATAAGTGAGAGAGAATGGAATGAAGAGATAAAAATCATAACAGACAAAAGATGCATGATAGAGAATCAAGAAGTGAGATTTTTCCTAAAAGTCACTATAGCCTCTCGAAGATAAGTACACACGTCTCCGTACCGATCCTCGAGACTCTACATAGATTCGGCTTGTACACACGTGAGACCTATGAACCTGAGGCTCTGATACCATTTTGGCACGACCCAAAAATGGACGTGATGACACTCGTCTTATCCCACCAAAACAAGTCACCCTAAAATCCAAATATCACAAACTATGCGGAAGTAAGACATATTGAAATCTCAAATATATTAGAACTGCGGATAACTAAGTCAACTTAATAAAAACCCCAAAACCTGGTTGTCACGTATACAAGCCTCTAAAGTATTTCAATTGATTCAAAAGAAAAAAAACACAAGTCTCAAATGACATTGTTTCTAGAATAGAACAACATCATAAATAGGAGTAAGAAGGTCCGCCGAGATGACAAGAAGCTACCTCACAAACCTCCACAAAAAGTCTCGGACAAGAAGAGAAAAGAAAGTATCACGAAGGTTCGGACTAGTAACCTACAAAAAATGTAGTAGCAAGGGGTGAGAACCAAACCACACAGTACTCAACAAGTTACTTCTAAACACAAGCTAAGGGAATAGAATACGGGTACTCCTTACACACCAACTGAACCTCCAAAACTACAATCTGCATAAAACCAGTCTAACCTAATAGTTCACAATATATATAGCACACAACTCAACCACAACACTCTAACAATTACATATCCTCAACAACATGCTCAATATTCATCAATCACAACCTCCACAACTATCACCTGTATAAAACCTGCCCAACCTAACAATTCACAATTTACAAAGCACACAGCTCAACCAAAACACTCTAACAATTGCATATTCCCAACAACATACTCAATATTCATTAATCACAAGTTCCACATAAAGGCACTCATAAGATCAGCAACACGCAAGATTAAGTTCATGTAACGACCCGTTAGGCAATTTTGAGCACTAAACCTCTTTCTATCATAGAAGGGTTTTCCCATAAATATTAAATAGAAATTTTAAATTATTCGTTTAACTATAGTTATTTAATTAGTGGATAAATTTTAATTAATTAATTTAGTTGGTGGTTAATGGGACAAGTTAATAAATCTTTTAGTGCCCTAAATATGTAATTTGTGTACCATAATGAAATTAAGTGGGAAGGGTTTGTCATATTATCACAAGTGTTGGGCAAAGGAGGCACAAAAGCTTACAAAGCAATTTTTACATCAAAGTTTTCAAGGAAATCGTGGATAAGACCAAGGCTTGATTCTTTTAGTTTTCATATTTATAGTGTTAATTATTTATAGCAGTAGTAATGTGGAGATGTGATATCATTTGGCCCTACGAACCAATTTACGGGTGTTAGCTTTGGGTTTCATTAGGTTGGAATAAATTAATGAATCAATCATGAGTAGGTGATGACCAAAAAAAATACGATTAGTCCATCATTAGGAATTAAGGATAGCTTAGTGAAATTCGAAGTGAATAGGTGAAGATTCTATTTGTTACCTTGCTTCAGGATCATTGTATCACTTATTTAAACCCTTGGTATATTTTTGTGTCTTGAAATACTCTTGTGGGGTTCTCCAGGTCAATTTGTAGGTTGATTTCATATCCAAGAATTACTTTTGTACTAATGGAGTAGATTTATATATATTAGGAAATAAATGGCAGATCCCTCCATTTTAATTGAAATCTTATTCTAATAATAAATAAGAGTGCTTTCCTTATGAAATGTACCAAAGTTAGGATCTGGATGCATGTTTAATGCCAATTGTGACTAATTTGATGTAATTTATTCGTGTCTGCTTGTTTTCAAGACAATGGTCCAACAATTTGCTTCTTATAATTAGTTTAGGTGATATAAATTTGGAGTCTATGATATGGGTAATTTAGTATTAATAAAATCTCAATTTTGTTACTTGTGAGCCTAGATTCAACTTTTGAATGATTTTGGGGTCTAGGCTAGATGCATAGCAATATGGGTGTCTACGAACTTATTTACTTACAAATAATGCATATTTGATAGATTGTAAATATTCAGAACCTTTACGAAAGGAAAAGGAAAAATCTTGAGGATCATGATATGTGTTCGACATTCAAGGTATGTTAAGAATTCCTAGACTTCGTTGAGGGACGTTTTGTAATTAAATATTAAAAATGGAATATACAATGGGCAAGGGAAAAAGATGGGGGTCTCGTACCAATAGTGTGACGGGCATTGGTACGAGTACCGGTGTTATTAAAGGAAAAGTTTATTACTATAATATGATAGATTGAAATTCGAGAATGCCAAAGCATATGTGCATTAGCTGATGTATTAAGGAAAAGCCGGTGTTTCTTTATTGAACCCATATATTTGTGATAATTGAGGTGATTACAAATCATAGCGACATTTGATTTATTGAGATGCTTCATCATCCCCTTTTATTGATATCATATTGTGCACATGCATTTACATGAGATTGGATATGAGTAAAGGTCTAACACGTGGAGATCGTCCGTGTTGAGATCGAGTATGATTATAATTTGGGCACGTAAAGATCGTCTGTGCGAGTGATTGATTTTGATTATAAGTTGGGCACGTGGAGATCGCCCGTGCTGGGATTGTTTGATTTTATGATAGTGCATTGAGATCATCCTCACAGACACGTGTAGATAGTCTGTGTCGGTATATGGACCTATCGAATCCCCAATTAGTCATGAACTCTCGATGTATTTCCGAGGAGTATCATGTATATATAATTGAGAGAGTACTTGACATCTGAGGCATATCATTCATAGTGTCACATTGCATTGCATCTCATTACATCCCTCATTCTCATTGATTATGTGTGTTATTGGTGGTTGAACATTTCGTGGCGTTTGATTATCTCTATTGATGAAAACTTGATTGATAAGTATAATGTGGACTTGAAAAAAATTAAAGGATTATTTTCTTATATACTCCTGTCACTACTTCTTCGTTGTCGGTCTATGAGATATACTGGATACACGTGGTTTCGTACTCATACTACACTTGCTACACTCTTTTGTGGTGCAGATTGTATTTCAAATTCGAGCGTATTTCTTGTAGCTTGAGTCTGAGTTTGGTTTATCTTGGAGTTGTGGTGAGCTGCTTGGATGTTTTGCGGCCCATACCTTCATCTATCTCTATTTATTAGGTTGTTTTGGTATTTTGATAGGATATTTCTTATGTTTAGACTTGTTATATAATTAGAGACTTGTATTGAATTTTAGAATCTCTTGTACTTATGACACTAAAATCTTGGGGTGGATTTCAGTTTTCCGCATTTTATTTAAAAGACTTAGTGTATAAGATATTTACTTGCTACTTACTTTCCCATATTTAAAGTGGAATTGGTTAACTTATTGGGTTGGCTTACCTATCGGTTGGGAGCATAAGTGCCATCACGACTTGTGATTTTGGGTCATGACAAATTGGTATCAAAGCTTTAGGTTCATCGGTCTCACGAGTACAAGGGTTGAGTCTAGCAGAGTCTTGCGAATCGGTGCGAAGACATCCGTTAGTTATCTTCGACAGGCTATATGACTTTAGGAAACTTGTATGCTTTCATTCCTTATCGTGCGTATGTGATCATGTTTAAGGTCATGCCCTTGTTCCCTTCTCTCACTAATAGTGAGGAAACATTCTCAGATTTGACCTCAGTGAAAGGGGTTGTCATGTGGAATTTAATACGGATGTTACGTGGTTAGCAAAATAACTTGGTAATGAGCTTTTCGATTTTTAAGAATTATTTTGACGAGGTTAGAAATAGTAAGAACAGTTTGCTCAAGGTGTGATTTAAACAAGGATACTTGAACTTTATTTGAATTTATTAGGACAGTTTTATGACCCGTGTTTACGATAAGTGAATAATTCAGTAATAAAATGGTATAATGTTAATATCATGAAGAGAAATGTAAGATTAGGAAGATCAACTTATCCAATAAGAGGATAGTAATTATGGTAAGGCTATGAGGAGAGTTGAGAAAAGACAAAGACATAGACTGTGATCACTTCTAATGACGTTTGAGAGGGTAAGACTTGTTATAAGACTCATATGGGGCCTTTTATCTTTTGGAGTGGAGATATACTGAATACAATTTGAATAGTTCAACTTGGATGGCATTCTGACCATGTTGATATTCATTTGATAGAAGCCACAAGGTGAGTTAAGTCTAATACATCAAGAGATAATAAAAGGCTAAATTGGATATCAATTAGCAAGAATATTTAAATTGAGGGTTAATGATAAATAGTGATAAATTCATATTGTAAGGAGCCTTCCATATAATTAAGTGAGGACCAACAATATTAATTGAAAGTAATAGGGGAGAAAGATTCTTTAGTTAAAGGATTTCGGAAGGGATACTTGTATGAAACTATATGAGGACATATATACAGACGTATGCATAGTAGTTATGAATCCATATATAGATCATAAACCAATACAGTGGTGATTGGAAATATTACATTAGTAAATAATTAATTGCATTGGGGTAACCAAGGTTGTTCAAAGAATCGTTCGGTATGCTCTCGATTGGCTACAATTTTATTTTTGAGTTCGGATCTACTTCCTTTTACGTAAGTACGTACCTTGTTTTGGATTGGAATGTAATTTGTGACTCATCTCCTTTGTCTATCCATAAATCTACACATGTAGATGATTCTTAGTGATAGATCGATTATATCGATCTTATATTGTTGATTTGGTAGTACATGACATGTGGACAAACTTAGTTATTTTGAATACGGTAGACTTAAACATCATTTGGATATGGATTGAATTTCTCACTATCATGCATTTTATGTCTATAAGTCCAAGACAATAATCTCAGATGTATCAGGTAATCCTAAATTAAAGTGGCAGGAGACTCTCAATATCTATCTAGAAGGGTATTTTTATTTTTGAAGTCTCAGTGCATGGTTTAAAAAGGGAAGAAAGTAATGCCTGATGTGTGCATAATCAAGACACAACTTGCAATGCAGGTGTCTACGATCGTACAATAGTGTAATAACCCAACCAAGGGTTGGGATCGTTCCCACAGGGAGTGGTTTTGAGAATTAATAGAAAATAAAATTAAGTTCTAATTAGTCATAGCTAAAAACATTTTTGAGTAAAAACATATTAAATCAAAGGGGTGACACAAAAGTGTCAATTAATAATGGGGGTTTGTAACAAGTAAGCAAAAACAACAAAAAACAATGAAAATAAAGAAAGATACTAATATGGAGATGGGATTCTTGGGATGTGATAGGAATACGAGGTAGACTAAATCATTGGGTACATGCTTTTGGCAGTGAATCCATTGAATATTTGTGACTAGGCTAGAATTTATAGGGGATAAGCTCTCTCTCGAACAACTTACCCCGTTTCAAGTGGGTTTCTCTCGGACACCCACTTGCCGCATGAAGTATAGCCTCCGCCTTAACCCACTCACTCTCTCGAACTGAGTGTATGGATATGGGCCTAGGGTTCACTCTCTCGAGCTGAACCTCATGTCGACCCACTCACACTGGCCATCAATTTAGTAGTCTTAGTTTTACGTCCTCTCTCTCGAGCAGGTCGAAAACACAAAGGTGAAATCGTATTTGCAACTATAATTTCATTAAGTTCCACCACAACTACTAAACAAAATCACATCAAAATAGCAAATAAACCACCAACAAGTAAGACCCAACAACTAATCTAACCCATATTGACAAAATCACACCCCAAGAATTGGGGTTTTAGCTAGACATGCTAAAGAGATAGAAATTTATACCAAAATGAGCTTGCATTCAAATGGGTATGAAGATTTAAGTCTCAAAACAAGTCAAGAGTGAAGAATCCAAAAGACCCAAGTCCAAAACCTTGGAGATGAAACCCTTTGAATCTTTAAGTTCTTCAAAACCCTCTTAAACTTAGAGTAAAAATATCAAAAGTACTATTCTATATGAAAATTATAATAATTGTTCGACTCTTAAAACTACAACTCTAACTAGTATTTATAGTTTTCACAGATTTGTGTTGCAGCGGATCATTCGGCGACGTTAGTCGAAATTGCCGATCAACTCGGTGATTCACCTTTTGGTGTAGTTCATCGCCGTCTTGCACCAGCCTTCAGCATCGTCGTGCTCTAGGTCATTGGGCGACATGGTACTGCTTTGCAGAACTTTTTGACGATGCACTGACTGCTCCCATTTTCCGCCGTCTTGATTCTTTCCTTCAAGGCTCAGCACACTGGAACAAAAGGAGAAGTAACACCCTTCGGTGACTCTCCAAGTGGACTCGGCGATCCTCAGGCCTTCATTTCTTCATTCTTTTCATCCTTTTCGTTCCTTTTTGCGACGTAGTGTCTATACCTTCCTTCAAACTTCAGATACCTGAAACTTAAGGGTTTTCATCATATACAATTTCTTTTAAAATATAGCCCTAAATGAGTCCAATTTGTGGACTCATCAACACCCCAACTTAAACTTTTGCTTGTCCTCAAGCAAACTCAAGATCAACCGTTTAAAAAGGAAGTCTCAAACAATGCTATACAAGACTCAATCATGAATGCACACAACAAGACTCAAGTTACTTATGCAAAGATCAAATGTGTAACCAAAGATTCAAGTTGTGACTCACCAATATCAAAGAATCTCATTCTCACAATACTTGCTTCAAATGCAAGTTCAAGCTCAACCAAAGTTTTCAAATGCCCTCACACAAGGAATGATTCCATATTCACACACAATGATTTGTAATTTAAAGTTCCAGAATCACATGCAACGCTCACTCTCATAAAGAAGAACACAATGCATGCTTTCACCCATAGATTTGCCCGTATTTTCCGATCAACATTTGTTTCAGCTCATTCAAGATCAAAATGGTCTTTTCAAGGCTTGTAATGGGGCTGAGTGCAAAGGTATGGTCATTTAGGCTCAGTGACTTTCATCCTCATGAAATATGGTACTCACAACACTTCCTTTCCTCTTCTTTCATCATTCTCTTTAGTGCTCATAAGTCATCCTATTTTTCACTGTCCATGGATTGTTTGGAAGCCCCATTTCTTTTGTACTTTATTTCACAACTTTCTGTCACTTCTTTTTCATTCTTCTTCTTCTTTTTCTTTCTTTATTTCCTCTTTTTTTTTGTATGGAGGGGTATGGTTTTTTCTTAAAAACCATGGATAAGAAGGACTTTCTTGCACTTTTCTTGCACTTCTTGATTTACCCTTTCTTTTCACCACACCCCCAACTTAGGCTTTTGGCCTAAGTTGGCTACTCAACTAACCACAACTTCATGAGGATTATGGGTAATAGGTAAAGAAAGGTTACATTTGCATCAAGTTTCTTACAAAGAAAGGTAAGGCTCAAGGGGTGTTCAAGAGAGGTTCACACACTCACAAGGTTGGTCACAAAAGAGGCATATGTCAAATGGACTCATACTCTTTAAAATTGCCTAAGATCTTATCAAGAGATAGCCTTACTTAGTCGATCGGACCAACGGGGCAAACTCTAGGATCTATCATGCATGTTTCAAAGTAAGCTCATCACACTAGGCATTGACACTACAGTAAAACAAGACTCTACACTTTCTCTAGTGTTCAATGATCATCACAAGAGACTCAATTCGATACTAGTCTAGTCGTAATGAAATGCAAAGAGTTCACATATTGTCTATGCAACTTCATTTGGCCTCATCGTAGCCGCGCATTCATGTCCTTTTGATTGAGAGCACTATTCAAGTCATCGATATTGATCGGAACCGAGACTCAAATTTTGCAAAAGAATAGCCACATTCAACACACAAGAGGTGGTCATTTTTTTTTGGAAGGGTAAAAAACTTTTTGCAATTTTAAAACAAAAGGAGCCATAAGCTCAAACATCCACATAAAGCAGTATTAACGCAATTTTTAAACAGAACAGCCCAAATGCAAACAAAAACAAAATATAAACATCAATAGCACACAAAGGTGAGCCTCACTCCACCACAAATAAAAAGCGTTTGTCCTCAAATGCACATGACAAAATATCCAAAATGACAATTAAAATAACATAGAGAGGGAGGTAAAGAAGGGATCCTGTCTAGGCAGTCGCTCCATCTATCTGGCATCAGTGCCCGGAGTGTTGTCATTCTGCTTTTGGTTCTCTTTTTATTTTCGCTCTGCTTAAGCTTTTGCAGCGATATTAGCCTGGATCATATTGTCCGATTCGTGACCTTCCACAAAGGCGTGTATCACATTGCTGAACTCTCGAGCCCACGAAGGGACATTAGTGTCGATGGGCATCCTCCTCCTTGAACTAGCTGTCTTGTTCTCACTTCTTGCACTTCTTCTGAACTTTTGTGCTCTTATGTGTCTGGGTGACATGTTTCTTCTTGCAACTTTTGGTCTGGCCATGTCTGCAAAGTCTTGAGATAATGTTAGAACATATTTGGCAACCAAAAAAAAGACATTCAGCTGTAGAAAAACTAGATAGTCCATTCGGCGTGTCGCCGAATACATTTGACGACCACACACAATCCGCCGAAGGTCACAATGCATAATTAGTTAAGGGTGCAGACAAAGGGCGAGTAAAAAGACTTCGGTGAGTCGTCGAGTTCTCTTGGCAACCTCATACTTCTCGCCGAAAGTTACCGTCGCCACAACAAATAAAACATGATAATAAGGGCGAGATAAGGTAATTAGGCGAACCACAAAATAGTTCGGTGAGTTCGTCACAGCTCGCTGAATGACCCAACGTGCCTACTTTTGACCCAACTTCTGAATATCAGCCCCGCAACCCCCGAAAATACAATTTAAGCAGAAAAAAGCATAAATTCGACCAGGACCCATAACATACGAATACCACTCATCACTCATTAACTCCACTCAATGCATTGGAGAACAAGATTTCACAGTTTAGGTAATAAAGGCGGGGTTATCGAAGAAAAATCGACACATAAACAATTAAACCTAATTAGGGAGGGTCAGCAGATTTTGACAAGATCACACATTTGCAAATGAGTACATTTTTGACAAGATAGTTATGGGATTCGGGACACTAACCTTTTGTGTTGATCAAATAGATATTGAGATGCTAGGAAGCACTGTAATCCAACTCGTAGCACAATTTGATACTAAAAATACTCCAAAAATGCAAGAAATATACAACTAGAGTGCAGGTGTGAGTTTGGGAAGATGAAAAAGTGAGGAAAAGGAAATGAGTTAGAAACTTTTAAACCTTTGGCTTGAAAACCGTCCAGTTTTCGCTCATTCGACGACATTAGTCCCGATCGCCAAACTATTCGGTGTAACGGCAAGTAGTCATTTGCCTCGCTAAATTTTATAGAACCTCCATGTATTGTGGGAGTCTGAACGGTGGTCTTCGTCGAGATCGCCGACATGATCTACGATTCACCAATAATTTCCTGAGGTCACCGAGTTTTACAGACTCCAATGTGAATTGATCTTGAGTCTAACGACGGTCTGGTTCGGGGTCGCCTAACCCTTCGGCAATTCGTGGAATGGACTTGTAACTCGCCAATCTGCACTTTTCGTTCACTCTCCATACTTCCATTTGCAAAATCAACACACCATTATTTTATCAAAGAAAAATAAAGCAATAAATGGTTTTGGGTTGCCTCCCAAACAACGCCTTAGTTAACATCGTGGCTCGACGTGGAAATGCTTTCAAGCATCTTCCAGGTACACCACTTTAATCCAAGAAATTTCCTGACTTTCACCAAAGTATAATTTCAAACACTGCTCGTTCACCTTAAAAGCATGTCCTTCTTGCCCTTTTACTTCTATAGAGTCGTTGGGGAACACTCGTGTCACTCTAAATGGTCCTGACCATTTTGATTTGAGCTTTCGAGGGAACAACTTCAGTCGTGAATTGTATAGCAACACCCAATCTCCCACCTTAAACTCTCGCTGGAGTATCTTAGCATCATGCCATTTCTTCATCCTTTCCTTGTAGAGAGCTGAACTTTCGTAAGCTTTAAACCTGAATTCGTCTAACTCGTTCAACTGCTCTACTCTTTCTTTTGAAGTTTTTGCCCAGTCCAAATTCAGAGCTTTCAATACCCCAGCTCGACTAGTAAATAGCAAGACTTCGAAAAAACTAATTGATACGGTGACATACCGATTGGAGTTTTATAAGCGGTACGATATGCCTATAGTGCATCATCCAACTTTCGCGACCATTCAGTTTGATTTACATTCACTATCTTTGCCAAAATGCCTTTGCTCTCCCGGTTTGACACTTCAAATTGGCCACTTGTTTGGGGATGATACGGTTTGCCACTTTGTGCTTAACCCCATACTTACTCAATATAGTTGAGAACTATTTGTTACAGAAATGTGATCCCCCATCGCTAATAATAGCTCGCGGAGTCCCAAATTTTGCAAAAATGTACCGCTTCAAGAATTGAACAACACTTTTTCCCTCATTATTTGAAAGAGCAACAACTTCCACCCATTTAGACACATAATCCACATCCACCAAGATGTATTTGTTGCCAAATGAGCTAACAAATGGGCCCATAAAATTGATTCCTCATATGTCAAACAACTCCACTTCCAGAATGGGTGTTAGAGGCAACTCGAACCTTTTGGACACACCACCTTTCTTTTGACATTGTGGGAACCTCTTAACAAACTCGTGCGCATCTTTGTAAATAGACGGCTAGTAATACCTGCTTTGTAGCACCTTAGCTACGGTCCGAACACCACCATGATGCCCTCCCACCGGCGAAACATGACAGGCGTGCAGGATTTGCCTAGCTTCCTCTTCTGCGACACATCTTCTGATGATGTTGTCAGCACACTATCTAAACAAATATGGATCGTCCCACAAATAAATCTTAACATCGAATAAGAACTTCTTCTGTTGGTAAAAGTTCAGTTCAGCCGATATTATCTGCACACCAAATAGTTTGCAAAATCATCATACCAAGGGGGTTGTGTGAGGTTCACCGTGAATATCTGCTCATCGGGAAAAACATCCTTTATGTCGATCTCTGGCTCATCTTTATCCCTGCCTTCCAATCTCGACAAGTGATCAACCACTTGATTTTCACAACCCCTTCTATCCTTAAACTCAATATTGAATTCTTGCAATAAAAGCACCCACCTGATCAATCTGGATTTTGCGTCTTTATTTGCCATTAGATAACGCAAAGCATCATGATCAGTGTGAATAATCACCTTAGTACCTAGCAAGTATGCACGAAACTTCTCAAATGCATAGACTACATCAAGTAGCTCTTGCTCGCTAACTGTGTAGTTACGTTGAGTACTGTTTAACGTTTTGCTTGCGTAGTAGATGGGATGAAAAGGTTTGTTTCATTTTGACCCAACACCATGCCCAATGCCATGTCGCTTGAATCACACATTACTTTAAATGGTTCTGACTAATCAGGACTAATGATGATTGGGGTGGAAATTAGCTTATCTTTCAGGCATTTGAAAGTTGCCATACAAGCATCATCAAAGTTTAATGTTACCTCCTTTTCCAAAATCTTGCACAGAGGAAGTGCAATCTTTGAGAAGTCTTTGATGAACCTCCTATAAAATCCACCATGTCCTAGGAAACTTCGAACTCCCTTTACGGAAATTGGAGGTGGTAATTTCTTGATTACTTTGACTTTTGCTTTGTCGATTTCCAGTCCCTGTTGTGATACTTTGTGACCAAGCACAATTCCTTCCTTAACCATGATATGACACTTCTCCCAATTTAAGACTAAATTGGTCTCGACACATCTTTGAAGCACCTGTCTTAGGTGCTCTAAGCATTCTGCAAATGAGGCACCCACGACCGAGAAATCATCCATAAATACTTCCATTGAATCTTCCACCATGTCAACAAAAATAGATAGCATGCAACGTTGAAATGTAGCCGGGGAATTACATAATCCAAATGGCATTCGCTTGAAGGCGAAACTACCATATGGACATGTAAAAGTCGTTTTATCTTGATCCTTCGGAGCAATGGAGATTTGGTTATAGCCCGAGTACCCATTCAAAAAGCAATACCATCCTCTTTCTGATAGTCGGTTGAGCATTTGATCCATAAAAGGCATGGGGAAATGATCCCTTTCAGTCCATGAGTTTAACTTCCGATAGTCCATGCAAACTCTTCATCTTGTCATCGGTCGTAAAGATACAAGCTCTCCCTTTTCATTAGGGATAACCGTGACTCCTCCTTTTTTCGGTACACACTGCACAGGACTGACCCATTTATTGTCAGCAATCGGGTAGATTACTCATGCGTCCAACCACTTTATTATCTCCTTTTTCAGTACCTCTTGCATTGGTTGGTTTAATCTTCGCTGATGTTCAACACTTGGTTTACAATCATTGTCAAATTGAATTTTATGTGTGCAAATGCCTAGAGGAATCCCCACTATATCAGCGACCGTCCAACCGATGGCTTTTATATAGCTTTTTAGAACTTCAAGGAGCAATTTTACTTGCCAATCAAGTAAGTCAGCCGCAATAATCACTGGCAAGGTGTTATTTGCTCCTAAGAAAGCGTATTGGAGATGCGAAGGTAATACCTTAAGCTCGAGACTTGGTGTTTCTTCGGTTGACGATTTGGTAGGAGGGCTCTCTCGATTTTTTAAGTCGATGTTCAATCATTGGAGTCTTTGTAAATTCCCCTTTACTTGAAAATGCGGCTACCACTTCATCTTGAATCTGAACTTCGAATTCTTCATCGTTAGCCCACACAACTTCAAGGGGTTCTTTGCTACACATCAAATGACTCACACTGGCCACATCCTCGTCAGTCACATCATCAGCTGATATTATGTGAATGTCACTCGGGTGTTTCATTGATTTGCACACGTCAAAGGTGACTTCATCATCGTTGACCCAAAATTTCAATTCCCCACTCTCGACATCCACCAACGCTCTCCCAGTTGCCATGAATGGTTTTCCCAAGATTATAGGAATTTCGGCATCTATGTCACTGTCGAGTATGACAAAATCGGCAGGAAAAATGAATTTGTCAACCTTAACCAGAATGTCATAAAGTATCCCCACTCGATGTTTGATCGATCTGTCAGCCATCAGGAGTCTCATAGTTGTAGCCTGCGGTTCACCCAACCCGAGTTGTTTATAAATAGCATACGACATCAGATTAATACTTGCTCCCAGATCACATAAGGCTTTTGCGAACTTGAGCATGCCTATGGTGCACGGGATGGTGAATTCCCCCTAATCATCTTTCTTTTCGATCAACTCCTTCGACATAATAGCACTACAGCTGTGGGAGACTTCGATCGTCTCAAAATCCAAGCTCCTCTTTCTTGTGACTAACTCCTTCATGAATTTGGCGTAACCCAGTATTTCTAATAATGCTTCAACAAGAGGGAGATTAATTGATAAGGTTTTGAATATTGATAGACACTTCTTAAACCTTTCATCCTCATTCTTCTTCTTGAGGCGTTGCGGAAATGGAAGAAGTATCTTCGTTAAAGGCTATTTGTTGTTTAGGCATGGTTTGTGTTTCTCCACATTAATTTCCGGTTCCTTTATGATGTCTTGTGGGATGGTTATTTCTTCAGCCTTCACATCATTGCTTGCAAGTGGTAAGTGAACTTCCTCATTTCTCACCATATCACCTTTTACCTCTTTTCCGCTCTGAGTGACAACGGCCAACCCTCTATCTTCATTATCCATCTCCATGTTTTGTTTCAATTGTATTGTAAGTAAACTCAATTGACCTTCAAGGGTTTTGATTTCATCTGCGTGTGAGTTTACTTTATTGTTCAAGGATGAGAAATTGTCTTTCATTCCTTTCAATAAATCATCCGAGCCTTCAACTTTGTCAAGGATATGTGAAAGAAATTCATTCACGTGGGGACTACTTGCACTCCCCCTTGATTTTAGGCTCTCACTTGAGTGAGTGCGATTCTCTTCATATTCATCCGCTTTTCTCCAATAATCATTCTGCTCGGGTAAATCTTGATGGCACTTCCTTTGCTTAACTTTTTTATAATGGTTCCAATCTTGATTTCCACCTTGCTTCCAATAGCGTGGGTAGAAACCCTCCTCACATTTTCTGGAGTTCCAACCTCGATTCTCCCCAGGCTTTGAATAACTTGGGGATGAACCCTCCTCAACTCTGAACACTCCATATGTTCCCTTCATATGCTTCTGTTGGACCTCTATCTGAGTCAACATCTTCTTGATGTTTTCATCCCTCTCTTTCTCTTTATCCAAATGCTCTTGTGTTGGTCTAAAGTGGAATGGGGAAACATGATCATCTTTTGTATACCACGCTTGATTTATTCTAGTCATGTCGTCTAGAATAAATGAAGCCACCTCAAATGTTTGTAACATTAATCCTCCTCGTACCAACTGATCATCCCCTCCTTTATTAACCGAATCAAGGCTCTGGTAGAAATATTGGAGCAACAAATCGGTTGGTAGCCCATGAGTTGGGCATTTAAGTAAGAGCTTCTTGAATCTCATCCATGCTTCATGGATCTAATCTTCATCATTTTTTATGGAGGAAAGAATCTTGTGTTGAATGCTATGACCAGCTCCTCCCATGATGTGATGGATTTTTTTAACTCGGTTAACAGCTTGCTTGCTTCTCCTTTCAAAGATAATGGGAACAACCGCAGCCGAATTGACTCTTGTGACACACCTTTGAATGAAAAAGGACTGCAAACCTCTGTAAAGCTTCTCACGTGCTCGTGCGGATCTTCTTGATCAAGCCCTCCATAAAGTCCTCTCATTTGGAGAAGGTGAAGAGTTGTACTAGTGACTTCAAACATCGCATTCTCATGAGTTTGAGGGATACAAATTGCACCGATTCCTCTTGACTGATCCGGATTATAGACACTATTTACATAATTTATACCGTCTCGATGACCAGCTTGACTGTCATTCATTTCTTCCTCATACATATTCAGCTTTCCTGTTGTTAGCACAAGAATGCGAAACAAAACTACAAATTAAGTAAGTAAACTACAACTAGGAAGAACAAAGATTTTACTAAACTAAAAATTCTCAACTAACACCACTCCTCGGCAGCGGCGCCATTTTAATATTTGCGTAATCAAGACACATCTTCCAATGTAAGTGTCTACCATCGTACAATAGTATAATATCCCAACCAAGGGTTAGGATCGTTCCCACAGGGAGTGGTTTTGAGAATTAATAGAAAAATAAAATTAAGTTTTAATTAGTCATAGCTAAAAATATTTTTGAATAAAAACATATTAAATTAAAGGGGTGACACAAAAGTGCCAATTAACAATGGGGGTTTTTATCAAGTAAGCAAAAACAATAAAAAACATTGAAAATAAAGAAAGATACTAATATGGAGACCAGATTCTTGGGATGCGATAGGAATACGGGGTAGACTAAATTATTGGGTACATGCTTTAGGTAGTGAATCCATTGAATATTTGTGACTAGGCTAGACTTTAGAGGGGATAAGCTCTCTCTCCCGAGTAACTTACCCTGTTTCAAGTGGGTTCCTCTCGGACACCCACTTGCCGCATGAAGCACAACCTCCGCCTTAACCCACTCACTCTCTCGAGCTGAACCTCATGTCGACCCACTCACACTGGCCATCAATTTAGTAGTCTTAGTTTTACGTCCTCTCTCTCGAGCAGGTCGAAAACACAAAGGTGAAATCGTATTTGCAACTATAATTTCATTAAGTTCCACCACAACTACTAAACAAAATCACATCAAAACAGCAAATAAACCACCAAACAAGTAAGACCCAACAACTAATCTAACCCATATTGACAAAATCACACCTCAAGAATTGGGGTTTTAGCTAGACATGCTAAAGAGATAGAAATTTATACCAAAATGAGCTTGCATTCAAATGGGTATGAAGATTTAAATTTCAAAACAAGTCAAGAGTGAAGAATCTAAAAGACCCAAGTCCAAAACCTTGGAGATGAAACCCTTTGAATCTTCAAGTTCTTCAAAACCCTCTTAAACTTAGAGCAAAAATATCAAAAGTACTATTCTATATAAAAATTATAATAATTGTTCGACTCTTAAAACTACAACTCTAACTAGTATTTATAGTTTTCACAGATTTGTGTTGCAGTGGATCATTCGGTGACGTTAGTCGGAATCGCCGATCAACTCGGCGATTCACCTTTTGGTGTAGTTCATCGCCGTCTTGCACCAGCCTTCAACATCATCGTGCTCTGGGTCATTGGGCGACATGATACTGCTTCACAGAACTTTTTGACGATGCACCGACTGCTCCCATTTTCTGCCGTCTTGATCCTTTCCTTCAAGGCTCAGCACATCGGAACAAAAGGCGAAGTAAGACCCTTCGGCGACTCGCCAAGTGGACTCGACGATCCTCAGGCCTTCATTTCTTCATTATTTTTAGCCTTTTCGTTCCTTTTTGCGACGTAGTGGCCATGCTTTCCTTCAAACTAACAATACCTGAAACTTAAGGGTTTTCATCAGATATTGAGATAAAATAAGCATTTGAGGACGCAATTTCTATTAAAATATAGCCCTAAATGAGTCCAATTTGTGGACTCATCAATGCCTCTTCGATTTGACCTATGTTCGTCATAATAGTATAAATATATCTCTTTTATAATCAGTTCTAGTGGTAAAGTAGTTCTTGGAAGTATTTCACCTGGTTGTAATATCGAATTTAAGATTGGCTTAGAGTTGGACACTTGGCCTATTTCTATCGGTTCTCATTGGAATGCTCTAATGAAATTGAAAGAACAGTAACAAGACTTGTTGAGTAAGAAATTTATTAGGTCAAGTATATTCTTAGGGGTTTTGTTTCTATCCTACTTGGATTCCTTTATTTTTTTCTTTATCGATGATATATTGGTATACTCCCGTAGTAGGGAGGATCGCGAGAATCATTTGAGGATTGTTCTTTAAAATATGAAGAATATTAAGTTTTGTACAAGTTTTTTTTATAGTGTGAGTTTTGATTATTTTGGTGGCATATTTGGACCATGTAGTGTTCAAGAAGGGTATTATGGTGGAATCCAAGGAGATTGAGACAGTTCGTAATTGGGGTAAACATGTTTTCATTATCGATAATGTTCTCATTCTTTGCATTCTCATTGACTAGATTGAACTAGAAGTAAGTGGATTTTTAGTGGTTTGATGTGTGTGAGGTGAGCTTCCTAAAGCTCAGAGCTTTATTTACTACTACTCTAATTTTTGACTTTATCCATGTAGGGAGAGGATGTTATCATTTATTGTGATGCTTCTTGGATTGGTATTGTTGGGATATTGATGCAGAAAGAGAAGTGATAGTTTATGCTTTGAGGCAGATGAAAGTAATGAGAAGAACTATCCTACTTATAGCTTGGGCTTGTCTTGTGGTATAGCATTAGCATTTTGAAGATATTATCTTTATAGTGTGTATTGTGAGGTATTTCAGCGTGTATTTGGTAAGAGAAATCTAAATTTGAGACAACAGAGATGGTTAGAGTAACTAAAGGACTATGAGATGACTATTGCATATCATTTGGGAAAAGAGAATGTGATAGTAGATGCCTTAGATTGAAAGTCGGTGAGTACGGGTAGACTACATTTATAATATATGGGAGAGCGTCCTTTGGCTATGGGTGTCCAGTCCTTAGCCAATAGCTTTGTGAGACTTGATATTTTGAAATTTGGTAGAGTCTTGGATTATATGGAGGTGAGGAAATCCTTATTGGACCAAATTTGCGTTCGACAGTTTGGTGATGAAAATTTGTGTAAGATTTGAGACAATGGGTGTTACAAGGAGAAGCCAAGGAAAAAATTCTTGATAGTGACGGAGTTTGATGATAAGTGGTCACATGTGTATTTCTCAGGCATGTCATTTGATCATGCAATCATGGAAGTGCTTCATAGTTTGAGGTATTTTATTCATTTGGGATACTAAGATATATCGTAACTTGAGGCAACATCATCGTTGATATCATATGAAGAGTGACATAGTTGGATTTGTATCTTGTGTTCGAATTGTTAGCAAGTGAAGTGTGAAAACCAAAATCTTGAAGGTATGACTTAAATGATGCGTATACTAAAGTTGAAGTGGGATCAGATTGCTATGGATTTGTGGTGGGTTGTCACGTATCTTGTGTAAGTTTGATACAATATGGGTTGTAACGGAACGATTGACCAAGTGTGTACATTTCATATCAATTCAAATTACTTATATTTTGGATAAGTTAGCCTAGATCTACACTCGAGAGATAGTTCGCTTGCATGAGATGCCCGTTTTTTAT
Organism: Solanum chiquidenum; assembly: GCA_029582725.1. Lineage (NCBI taxonomy): Eukaryota > Viridiplantae > Streptophyta > Magnoliopsida > Solanales > Solanaceae > Solanum > Solanum chiquidenum. The sequence continues at coordinate 1,798 of JAJOOS010010212.1, read as the reverse complement.
TATATTCTTCAAGGTACATAATTAACACCTCATTTCGGAAGGTCTATGCAAAAGCAATTGGGTGCTCAGGTGAATCTTGGTACAACCTTTTACCCTTAGATTGATGGTGTATTTGAATTGACTATTCATGTTCCTAAGGATATGTTACAGACATGTGTCAATTTTGGTCGTCATTGAGGTAAGTTTTTACTTTTAGAGGAGTTGCATACCACGACAGTTATCATTCGAGTATTGAAATGACATCATTTGAGGCGTTTTATGATAGGAGATCTTGATCTCCGATTAGTTAGTTTGAGCATTTTAAGTTAGGCCATGGGTGTAATTTTGTTGAGAGAGTCCTTAGACAAGGTCAGATTGAATATAATAAGTTTCATATGAATTAGAAGTTAGAGTGGACAAAAGATTTGCAAATTAAGATTTGTGATTTAGAGTTCATGGTTGGAGAGAAGGTTCTACTGTAGGATTCATCCATGAAGGGTGTGATAAGATTTGGGAAGAAGCGCAAGTTGAGTCAGAGGTATAATTGTTTTATTTAAAGATTATTTAGCGTATTAGTGAAGTGACTTACAAGTTGGTTTTTCCACTTAATTTGTCATATGTTCATCCTATATTTCATATTGCAATGGTAAATAAGTATCATTAGGAAGATGCTCGTGTGATTCAATGTTACTTGATAAGAATTTGACTTTTGAGAAGGAACGGGTAACCATCTTGGATAAGCGGATTCAAAAGTTGAGGTCGAAAGAAATTGCTTTAGTAAAGGTTTAGTGAAAATATTGCCCGATTGAAGAAACTACTTGGAAGACTAAGTCATACGTGCTTAATAGATATCCTTGTGTTTTAGCGTTCAAGAACATTCTATTTTTTTACCGTTCGAGGACGAACGTTTGTTTTAGTGGTAGATGATGTAACAACCCATTAGGCCATTTTGAGCACTAAACCTCTTTCTATCATAACAGGTTTTTCCCATAAATATTAAATAGGAATTTTAAATTATTCGTTTAACTATAGTTATTTAATTAGTGGATAAATTTTAATTAATTAATTTAGTTGGTGGTTAATGGGCCAAGTTAATAAATCTTTTAGTGCCCTAAATATGTAATCTGTGTAGCATAATGAAATTAAGTGGGAAGGGTTTGTCATATTATCACAAGTGTTGGGCAAACAAGGCACAAAAGCTTACAAAGCAATTTGTACATCAAAGCTTTCAAGGAAATCATGGATAAGACCAAGGCTTGATTCTTTTAGTTATCATATTTATAGTGATAATTATTTATAGCAGTAGTAATGTGGAGATGTGATATCATTAGTCCCTAGGAACTAATTTACGGGTGTTTGCTTTGGGTTTCATTAGGTTGGAATAAATTAATGAATCAATCATGAGTAGGTGATGACCAAAAAAAATATGATTAGTCTATCATTAGGAATTAAGGATAGCTTAGTGAAATTCGTAGTGAATAGGTGAAGATTCTATTTGTTACCTTGCTTCAGGATCATTGTATCACTTATTTAAACCCTTGGTATATTTTTGTGTCTTGAAATACTCTTGTGGGGTTCTCCAGGTCAATTTGTAGGTTGATTTTATATCCAAGAATTACTTTTGTACTAATGGAGTAGATTTATATATAAAAGGAAATAAATGGCAGATCCCTCCATTTTAATTGAAATCTTATTCTAATAATAAATAAGAGTGCTTTCCCTATGAAATGTACCAAAGTTAGGATCTGGATGCATGCTTAATGCTAATTGTGACTAATTTGATGTAATTTATTCGTGTCTGCTTGTTTTCAAGACAATG
>JAJOOS010010211.1:0-38327 GCA_029582725.1 Solanum chiquidenum | reverse complement strand
CTACTGCAATGTGCTTCATCTTAGTGTGGAAGACTGGGTTCTTGCTGAGATATGAAACACCAATATTATCACAAAAAATGCTTGGCGTTTGCGAGACTTGATATTGTAATTCAGTCAACAGATTGTGTACCCAAGTAAGTTCAGAGAGTGCATTGGCTACCGATTTGTATTCTGCTTCAGTAGAGGACCGAGCAACTGATTGTTTTTTAGAGGACCAACATATCGGATTTGGTCCCAAGAAGAGTATGTAACCAGATGTGGATATTCTGTCACAGGGATCACCTGCCCAATCAACATCAGCGTACATATACAGATTACTATCAGAGTGGCTAGAGATTTGCAGGCACGACGTTGATGATGCCTTGAGGTATCGAAGCACCCTTTTTACTGCTTTCCAATGCTCCAGACTTGGGGATTGCATAAACTGTGATAGTTTATTAACTGCAAAGGCAATATCAGGACGCGTGAATGATAAGTATTGCAATTTACCAATGGTGCGTCGATACAAGGTTGCATCGGCAGGAGGTGAACCATCGGCTGCTTTCGGTGGTAAACTTGAGCACATAGGTGTCGTAACTCCTTTACAGTCGACCATATCCACATCTGAGAGAATCTCAAGTATGTATCTGGATTGTAATAAGACAATCCCATTTGGAACATGTTTGACTTCGATCCCCAAAAAATAGTTGAGTTCACCAAGGTTCTTTAGGGAGAACTTGTAAGCCAGAGAGTTGATTACATGTGTGACCAAGTTTGGGTAATTTCCAGTAATGAGGATATCATCAACATACACTAGAATATACATCGTGACAGCTTCAGATGTAAAAATAAACAGAGAAGCATCTGATTCAGACTTAACAAACCCAATTTTGGTCAAGTGAGATTTGAGAGCTTCATACATGCACGAGGAGCTTGTTTTAGGCCATAAATGGCCTTTTGGAGACGGCAGACATGATTGGGAAAATCAGGGTTGACATAGCCTTTCGACTGCGCCATGAATACTTGCTCATGTAAGTTACCTTGCAAAAATGCATTATTCACGTCAAGCTGCTGCACTTTCCAGTTATTTTGAATTGCAATAGAAAGATGGTGGTTGGTTTGATAACCGGACTAAAAGTTTCATGAAAGTCCAGTCCTGGACATTATGTGAAACCTTTTGCGACTAATCGCGCCTTGTACCTGTCAATGGAACCATCAGCTTTCCTTTTAATGCGAAATAACCACTTACAATCAACAACATTATTTATCGGGTTCCTAGGTACTAGTTCCCAAGATTGGATTTTCATTAAGGCTTCGTATTACAGATCCATTGCATTCTTCCATTCAATGTGCTTAACTGCTTGCTTAAAGGTATTTGGAGTGGGAGAGAGGTGAACCAAGAAGCTGAATTTTTTCTTTGGTGTGAAGATATTATTTTTGGACCTTGTGATTACACCGGATGGTGGAGGGACAGCATCTGGTGACATAATTGCTGGCTGTTGCGGTAGCTGTTGGTTGATTGGTGGCCGATGGGAATAGTATAATGGTTGAGAGGCATTGTGAACTGTTTCATTAAATAGTGAAGGAGGTTGGGAAGAGATAGGAATCATACTTGATGAAGTGGAGACTGCTGGTAGTTGCCTTTCAATTATGGACTCTGGAGTGTTTGAATGAGAGGGAACTTGTAGGGTTATAGGAATAGGAGGCGGAAGAGTTGGAACAAGATTGGAGTCCAAATTTAATTGGACTTCCGGATGAATATCCTTACCGACAACGTGGAAAACTTATTTTTCAAGTGTGAGAACATTTGAGTGAAAGGAAAAATATCTTCACAAAATTGAACATCACGACTGACGAAAAGTTTTGAGTGCACAGGATTAAAGCAGAGGTGGCATGATGAACAAGAGAAACTCCTAAGTAGACACACGGTGTAGATCTAGGCTGAAATTTATTTTTTGTATATGGCTTAAGCCATGGTTAACAGAGACAACCAAAAATTTTCAGCGAAGAGTATTTTGGCGGTTCGCCAAACAATTTTTTATAAGGAGAATTATTATTTAAGCCAGGTGCAAGTAGTCTATTTATGAGATAGACAGCATGGTGACAGGCAAAGGACCATAGTTCAGATGGTAGTGAGGCTTCATTAAGAAGAGTTCGAGCTGTTTCGACAATGTGACGATGTCGTCGTTCAGCGATTGCAACTCGTTGGGGTGTGTAGGGTGGGGAGATCAAATGTTGAATGCCATGGCATTGTAGGTACTGTTTAAGACTTGTGTATTCACCCCCTCCATCAGTCTAAAGTGAGACAATTTTGTGTTTGAAAATTTTTTCCACTAAAGGATGAAAGTTTGCAAAAATTGAAGCGACTTCACTTTTGTTTTTGATTGTATACAACCAAGTGTATTTGGTGTAATGATCAACAAAAATGCAGTAATACAGCTTTTTATCAATTGATAAAATGGGTGATGGTCCCCATAAATCACTAAACAAAGTTTGAAGTGGTGCATTACTATTTAAAGTGAGTCGTTGAAATGGAAAACGATGAGTTTTATTTGATGAGCACGAATTACAAAAATGAAACTTTTCTTTGGTGGAAAAGGGAAGTGAAAATTTATTTAGTACTAAGTCTAGAATTTTCAGATGAGGGTGACCCAAGCGACGATGCCACAGTTGACGGGAAACTTTAGTGGAGGTGAAGTTGGCGGAAGGTGACACATGATCCCTCTGTGGCCACTCATAGAGTCCGTGTTTATTCCGGCCTTGTACCAGCAGTCTCCGAGTTTTGAGATCCTTCACAAGAAAAGAGTGGAAAAAATTCTATTGAGGTAAGATTGTCAGTGCAAAACTTAGCAACAGAAATAAGGTTCTTTTTGATAGCTGGAGCACAAAGAGTGTTAGAGAGCATGAAATTGGAGTTAGAAGCCTTAATTTGAGTTAAACCAATGTGAGTAATGGGAATAGTTTTACCTTCACCCATTGACACTTCCTCATTGCCAATGTATTCTTCAAGATTGCCTGACTCGGTTGTGACATGATGAGTTGCGCCAGAGTCAAGTATCCAAGGATTTGCATCTGAGTGATGATTTGACACAAAGTTGACCTTAGCTTGAAAGTGGTTGTGCGATTTTGAGCGACACACATCAGTTGTGTGACCGATCTTTTGGCAAAGTTGGCATTTTACCGCTTGCCTGGGTAGTCTCCCATTCTGTTGATTTCCAGGGACCGCCTGTCGTGGAGCTTGTGGTTTTGAAGATTGATTTAGGAAGCGACGATTATTTTTCTGATGTTGGGGCTGGAAGTTGGTCCTTTGTGCAACTGCAGTCGTGATGATGGAGGATGACCTGTCAATATCTTGATGTTTGAGAAAGAGTTCATCATCCGTGAGTTTCTAGAATAGCTCCTCAAAGCTTAGGGTTGTGTCGCGCGCTCTTATAGCGGCAGTGATTTCACGGTACTCATGACCAAGGCCACTCAAGATCTTGACTGCTAGTTCATCATCAGCCACCGGAGAGCCTGCTACTTTGAGAGCATCAACAATGGATCTGATCTCCTGTAGGTAAGCAGCAACTGTCTTGGAGGCCTTTTTCATGTTTTGCAACTGATCTCGTAAGCTGATGATGCGAGTGTGACTCCTATTGGCATAAGTTGTATGAAGGAGATCCCAAGCTATTTTAGCCGAAGAAGCAGTTGCAACAGTGAGAGCAATGGTGGGGTCAACGGATGCCATCATTGCCTGTTGAATTAGTTGGTCTTGGCAAAACCACAGCTCATATTCAAGATTGGAGATGGTACTATCAGTTTGTGTGATAGTGGTCAGCGAAGCAGATTTGGCACTAGTGAGATGCCCAAGGAGCTTGTGTCCATTGAGTAGGATCACTAGTTGCGCCTTCCAGGTGGCAAAGTTGAGGTTACCCTGCAGTTTGATAGGTAATTGGGCAGCTGGATTGAAATGTACCACATGAGTGGTAGTTGAACTGCAGTAGCACTATCAGTAGTGGTAGCAAGAACAACCATGTTTGGACGCAAAGAGAGGAAAAATAAAAAAAATTGGATCGAACTCGTGAGAGTTTTAGAGGGGCTCTAATACCATAAAGAGATTGAGAATCAAAGCAAACTTGAATGAATCTTATTCAAATGTAACATCAATTTAAATACAAGTAAGATGTAACTAACTTGACAAATTCTAAGGAACTGTTCTAACAACTTAATATGTAACTAAGTTGACTAAAACTAAGGAACTACTTTAACAACTTAATCTAAATCTACTCTAACAACTTGATAAGAATTAATAACAAACTAACAAACTAGTGAGTATGTCAACAATTAGCTCTGTTAGTATATGCACCAAAGCCTCTTATCCACCCCAATTCATTAGCCTTTCTAACCATGTAGTTGAGTCCCTCCATTGCTAGAAGGAATAAGAAAGGAGACATGGGATCTCCTTGTCTCAGTCCCCTTTGTGATTGAAAGAAACCTTCTGGACTCCCATTTATAATGATTGATAACTTCACTGTTGACACACAAAACTTGATCCAATTAACCCATTTCCTCCCAAACCCCATGTCAGTCAGAACTTTAAATATGTAGTTCCAGTTTACATGGTCGTATGCTTTCTCTATGTCCAATTTGCATAGAATACCTGGTATCTTTTGCTTTACCCTGGAGTCCACCAACTCATTAGCCAATAAAGAAGCATCCATTATCTGTCTATCCTTCAAAAAAGCCATTTGATGCTCATTAATCAGTCTCCCCATAACTGTTTTCATTCTTTCAGTGATCAACTTAGCGATGATTTTGTACATTCCACCAATCAAACTTATTAGCCTAAAATCCTTGAGTTCCTCTGCTCCATACTTCTTAGGGATTAGTGCCACAAAAGTGGCATTCAAGGATCTTTCAAAAACACTTCATTCTGATGGAAATTATGAATTGTTTGCATCACATCATCCTTTATGATCTCCCAGCACTCCTTGAAGAAACACATAGTGAAACCATCTGGGTCATGGGCTTTATCCCCATCACACAATTTGAGAATGTGTACCACTTCCTCTTCTGAGAATGGTCTCTGCATCCATTCTTGCTCCTCTTGACTTATTCTGGGGCAGTTCATCATCACAAAAGGTGGCCTCCAGCTTTTTGATTCAGTGTATAGCTTCTTATAGAAATCTGTTATATGCTCTTTGATTTCTTTCGGATCTTTACTCTCCTCCTCGCTAATAACCAGTCTATCGATGGTGTTGTATCTCCTATGTGTTGTTGCCATTCTTTGAAAGAACTTGGTATTATTATCTCCGTGCTTTAGCCATAATACTCTGGATTTCTGTCTCCACCTGGACTCTTCATTCTTTGCTAACTTTTCTAGCTCAACTAGGATCGTTGCTCTAATAATCATCTCATCCTCTGTCAGCATTCTGTCATTCTGAATCAAATCTATCTCAGCTAGCTCATTTAGTAGCCTGTTTTTCTTGTTGATGAGTTCCCCAAATGTTACACCGCTCCATTCTTTGAGTTTCTGCTTTAGCATCTTTAATTTCATGCTAAGTTTGAAGTCTGGGCATCCTTCCACAACAAAACCATTCCACCAGTCCTGAATTAAATCTTTGAAACCCTCTACATGAGTCCACCAGTGTTCGAATTTGAAGTAAGGCTTCCTTTGTTCCCAGTCACCACATTGTAGCATAATGGGGTTGTGGTCAGATATAACTCTAGGCATAATTTGTTGTCTAGTGTTTCTGAATTGTTCTTCCCACTCAGTTGAGTAGAGAAACCTATCCAGCCTAGCAGCACTGTGATGGTTAGGCCCTCTGAACCATGTGAAATTCCCACCCTTTAGACAAGGGTCATGTAACTCCATATCCTCTATCCACCTCGAGAAATCAGACATTACATTGGTTATTCTCCTGCATCCTCTCCTTTCGGCCATTGTTCTAATAGTGTTGAAGTCCCCACAGGTGACCCACGGACCTCCACATAGCTCCCTAACTGCAGCAATTTCTTCCCAGCATTCTAATTTTTCAGTTCTAGTATGTGGAGCATACACACCAGTGAGAAACCAGCAAAACCCATCTTGGAATTGAGAATTTTCCTTCCTCTACACTACTGATTTTCCTTCCTCTACACTATTGCCCACCCAAATTATTGAGTCCCACATAATCAGGACCCCCCCCCCCACTGCTACCATCGGCTTCGATATACCCACACCTCATCCATCTACTAGCCCACAATTGTTTGGCAATCCTGTCTACATCCTTGCTGATTTTTGTCTCCTGAAAATCAGTAAACATCAGCTCTCCATTTAAGTAGAGAGCTCTTAACCAGATTTCTTGTTGAAATCTTGTTAATCCCCCTAACATTCCATGATAATATATTTACTTTTCATTTGAGAAATAGTGGCTGGACTCTCCCTCTATTTCTTACACCTTCAACTTCCTCATTCAAATCTGACTGCAAATTCTTCAGCTCATTCTTGCCAATTCTTCTGTGTCGAGAAGTTGTTGCTTCACTATTTTCCCCTTTCTTCTCCATCACCCTCTTTCTTTCATCGTGCTTCATCAGTAATGCATGTGTTTCTCCCCTAAAGCCTTCAAACGCCACTCCGTAAGTTTTGCTAAGTTCCAAAATATGTGAACTTACCCAATTGGATGCTTCGACCTCTGCGTCTGTCTGGTCTCCAGGACTTTGTATGGATATCGGCTCAGCATCATGAAACTGGTGAATTTGCAAGCCTTTTTCTGGCGATTTTTGTACTTCTGAATTCTCCCCAACATCCTTAAGTTGGTCGATCTCCTTTGCTTTATTGCGAGTTGGTTCAACAGCCTCTTTCATCTGGTTAATCAACTCTCCGAAATTGTGATTTGTAGAGTTGTTGATGTTCTCCACCATATTCGTTTTTTCCATTTTTGTTGTACGCATGTAGGAACTGAGATGCTAGTTCCTTGATGTCCTTTAACCCTTCGAGAAAACTCCCCTACTTATCACATATTATGTCAAGTTTTTTGTTTAAAAGACCCCCTTTTTTAGTTCGCTCTGGCCCAAACCTTTGAACTGGCTTTGTTTTGAATTGGACTCACCTCGGCCCACTCCTTTATTTATTTTCAAAATCTGCCCATGCTCTTCTATCAAAACACGTGATTCACCTGCTGTGTTTGTTGCTTTTTGACTTTGCAGGAGGTTCTCGCCTTTACCCAGTGGTTCTCCCCCTCGTATCCGCTGGGTAATGACTTCAGAGTTTTGATCTTCTCCGGCGAACACCCTTACCGGCGATTCGGTCCAAATTTGCATCGTATAGCATATTTCATCCCCGTCGATGGTCACCTCTTTGGGTATGTCTGCTCCATCTCCTTTGATTCTGATTCTTTCCCACTTGAGATGATTTCTCAATTGGGTTTCCTCTTCTATCTCTACCCACCCTCCGCAAAAATCTCTGATAGCCTTGAAAATTTTCTGGTCCCAGAATTGCAAAGATAACCCTAAAATTCTTACCCAGGTCAAGCTTTCTGTACCCCTCCCGCATCTCGTACCTATCGTCAGGTTCCACCATTGAAGGGTAACTGGCTTATTCCTCCACTCCCAGTCCCCTTCAATCACTTGCTCTACTGTGACCTCAAGTGTAAACTCAAATAAGAAGAGCCCATTGCCCATTTCATAAATGTTCAGACTGTGTGTTTATTTCCATAGTCGATTGGCCCATCCCCTGATTTCTGCAAGAGTCGTTGTTTCTCCGACTCTGGGTTCAAAGGCACCCACCAAACTCCTCTTTAGCACTTCATTGTGCTCCTCTGTATCATCTCTAACAAAGATTCTCTCTCCCTGTAGGACTGCCTTCTCATTTTCAGCAACTTTTGACCCCTTGTTAGCCCATTTAATGCTTCTTAGAACTGTAGCATATGGAATGTCCCTGTTCACTAGCCTATGATTCCCTAAGCTCACTAACTTTTTGTGACTATTAATGAATCTCACCACCTTTTCTGCAATGCTCAACCACCCTGCATTGAATGCTAGTTCAGGGATCATAATCACTCCCCTCCTCTTGCCTCTCACATTTATTAGACTGATGTAGCGACCGTATTTATTGTAGTTCCTAGAGTAGAAAACTTCTGAGAAACTGTCTTTCTTCTTCCATCTCTTCACCGTGTTCCCCCTTGTTAGTGATGCATCCCGCAATGTCGGCACGATCCATTCCATTGTCTTCTCATTGAAAGTTGTTCTCGTAATGGATTTCCTATTTCTCTCAGTCCAGTCATACCAAGCTCCCAGCGTACCAAGTGTTCTTGAGATGTCGTAGGCTTTGAATCCAGCTGCAAAATAAATATTGTCTTCCATCGATTGCAAAGAGGGAAGAAAGAAGAAAAAGAAAAAAAAGGAGTGGAATCCGGTGATCGGAAGGATCACCGGAAGCGTAGGGGAGGGACCCTACTGGATTAGGACATTCCTCAATTTTTGTGTCTGGGAGCTTTTTTGCCTAAGGTTGTTTACTAAGCTTCTCTCTTTTTTGTAGAGTGGCATAAACTGTGGCAAGTGTTTTTTAACATGAGGGTTTGGTTCATGCCAAGGCATACATCAGAAGCCCTAACAGGCTGGAATAGAGAAGAAACTATGCCAGGCGACAAGGAGAGATGGAAGATAGTCTCTGATTGCATCTGGTGGACAATATGAAAGGAAAGGAATCAGGGATGTTTTGAAAAACAAGAACATCCCTTTCCCGAGCTGAAAATTGAATTGCCTTATAACCTTTTATTTTTGGTGTAATTATGTCCTCCCCAGAAAGGTGGAGGATTGCTCACTTTTTAGATGGTTTATGAGGGGTATAGGTGATAGATATATTTGGTTTTGTTTACTGTAAACTCCTGATGTAATTACTACTGAAATACAGAATTGGTGTATTTTGTCTATAAAATGTTAACTTTCTCAAAAAAATCTCCATCGACATTGAGTCCATTTTATTGTGGCTAACCATATTTAAATGATTTTGTGTGAGTAGTTGGGCTTAAGTAAGTAAAACTGGGTCTGTTTGTAATAATATCAATTCATTTCGTTCTTTATTTGTTGTTGTCTGGTGGATTAATCCAGAGCCAGACTCTAACAGAAGGGGGGGGGGCCTCAAAAGCCAGGTACCTCTGCTCCTGTATTTATATTTGAAATTTGGCACTTATTTTGAATCGTAATTTCTATATTACAGTTGTTTTCCTTACTCTCTTCCATATAGGGCTTTATTGTCCATTCGTCCTTTGTCACCACTACTTCATCTCCTCCGGCGAACACCTCGGTGATTCACACCAGAGAGGTATAATGAAGGTCAGACCTTTATCTACTGTCTTCACCTCCTTCGGAACTCCTACATCTCCTTGGGTTTTATTCTCTCTCATTTTAGATGGTTTTTAATGAGGTCTCCTCATCTGTTTCCAGCTATCCTCTATAATGATTGCCGCTGGCTTTGAAGATTTTTTTTCCGTCCAGAGCTGGAGTGGAAGACCCATAGCTCTAATCAATGTTCGTTGACTAAATAAGCAGCAGCTGACAGTCGGTGACCACCATTCCAGATGAATCTTCACCCGCTTCCACCACCACTCCCCCTGAAAGATGTGTTCCGCCATATATATATTTGGAAACTCAAACAGAAAACGACAGCCACCCATCTCATACATGTTTACCCCAAAGACATTCTTTCAAGTACTAACAGACCACTTTCAGATATCTGCTAGCATTGGTTTCTCCTTCAAATATTCGCTGAAGCTGCCCACCACACACCTTTCCAGAAATCCATTCACAAGATTCTCAGCTCCTCCAGATATGTTGCGCGTGTTGATTCGAGCTTCAGCAGATTCCTTTGTCGGCCATTTACTAGCTCTGACATAATCTGCATAAGGAATCTTTCGATAATAAAGGCCCCTTTGTATTGTTTAATATGAAGTTCTCATTCTTAAATGCAATGCCACTCTACCCTGCATTGAACGTAACCTCTAGAATAATTATAACCTATCTATTTTCTCCTTGTCCAGTCACTATGCTTATAAATCTTCCAAATTTGTTATGTTTCCTTGAGCAACAGAAGCTTATTTCTCACTTAGCTTCCATCTTCTAATGTGTGGACCAGAATCCTTTGATGCCACCAGTAAAACGAAAACCAGCCACTCCATGGTTTTCCTACTGAAAGTAGTTCTACGCATCAAATATCAACTTCAGCTCTGGGAATGAGTCTGGTAAATATCACATGACTTAAAACCCACAGAAAAAATAAATCATATTCTCACCCATGTTAAGCTACTACTGCTTTTTGATTAATCACTAATAAATGATTAGTAGAAAACTACTAAAACTGCCGGAAAATTTCAGAGATCGCTGGAGAAAAAGATATTTCTCCTGACCTCCAGAAACTTGCCTGAGAGAATTTCTCGCTCGAGTTTCAAGCACCTACAGTATCCCCAAAATTGATTTTCATGCAGAAGTAAATAATAGAACTTTTTAAAAGCAATTGGGAGATCCCAAGAGTTACTGATCTCTTTGGTAAACTCGAAGATTTCTCAGGCCTAAAGGAGGAGGAGGATTCTCTCACTTGGATAGGCGACACCAAGTCTGTTTTCTCTGTCAAAACAGCTTACAACTACTTAATGGATTTGGAGCAGTTCAATGACCCATGGCCATGGAAAGAGATATGGAAAGTAGTGGCTTGCTTTATTTGGCTAGTTGTTTGGAAAGCCTGTCTCACTCATGATTAACTTCAAAGAGGGGTTTTCATCTATGTTCTAGGTGTGTTCTATGTCATCAGGAAGCTGAAACCAATGGGCATCTTTTCTTGCATTGTTCAAATACCAGACAACTATGGCAACTTTTTGCAGCATTAGCTCAAATTGTTTGGGTGATGTCCCAGAGTATGTTTGACCCAATATGAAGTTGGAACAATATACAAGGAGAAACTTGTCACAGAGTGCTGGAAGATTGTTCCAGCTTGCATATGGTGGACAATTTGGAAAAAGAGGAATGCAAGATGTTTTGAAGGCAGGTGCAGTTCAATCCAGAAGATCAAGAGCTCCTGCATTTCTCTTCTTTATTTTTGGTGTAAAGAAAAGTTAGTTGATGATGTTGAATCATTACTAGACTTTATGGCCTCTTTGTAAGTTCTGTTTGAGGCTGTATCTGTAGATATGATATACCAGGCCTTTTTTTAGGGTGCTGATGAATATAACATGTTACCAATTTCAAAAAAAAACTCCCAGGAAAGTGGTGCAAGATATCTCCTTTGAGGTAAAATGTTCCACTTGTTCAATGAAAGGTGTGGACAAAAGTCTAAAGCAAAAGGGAATCCTTTAAAGATGCACCCAAGGGTGTGGCCAAGTGATTAGTGAAGTTGGTTGAGAACTATGAGGCCTCAAGTTCAAATCCTAGCGGAGGCAAAAACACTAGATGATTTCGTTCCATCTCTCAAGCCTTAGTGGATAGATTTACTTGATACTTGTACTAGTGGGATGTAACAAGTACCCCGTTGAATTAATCAAGGTGCCTACAAGTTGGCCCAGACACCACTGTTACCAAATAAAAAAGAGAATCCTTCGAGGATTGACAATTTCTTTTCTTAAGTAGTACGCCCAGAAAATAGGAACTGGCAAACACATTGGGATGCAAAGTTGAAAGAGTGAATAGGTTAAAATCCTCCTAAACTATCATCGGTGTGAGTTTCATACCTAAACTACTGGGTGTTCACAGAACCCCTGAACTACTATGAACTCATACTAAAATCCCCCCCCCCCCGCAAGAATATGACAGGCTACGTGAACATCATGCTCCAAAAGCTCTTCCAAGGAGTTTCACGTGGCAGTACACATGGAAAAAAATTGAGTGAATGGTTAAAATTCCTTAAACTACCATCATTTTATTAGTTTCATGCATAAACTATTGAGTGTTCGCGGAACTCCCTTGAACCCATTGTGCCAGGTGTACTCCTTTTTAAGACTTTTTTTCATCTCCCACGCGGCTCTCAGGAAGTTATCCTAAATATTTTGCTACATATTCAACTAGGGGATTTTTAATTAAAAGAAAGTTTTAGTCCAGGGTAACAAGAACATCCAATGGTATAGGTGTTAAACTCGCAAAATGGTGATAAGGTTAGGGTTTTTTAAAATATATTTACTCAAGTTAAAAAGTTCCCAACTAATAATTAATGAGCAGTTCAATACTTGAAGAACAACTTCTGAAAAGTGCACCCAAAAGGGGAAAAAGAAAAAGAAAAAACATTGTAGTACTTAGCCAGATGAATATACTACTCTATAAAGTTCATCCTTGATTTAGAAGGCTTTTTATCTGATATTAAACATGTTCTGTCACGATAATGTGAATTAAAATAAAAAATGACCAAAACATCACCATACTTGCACCAAGTCATTTCCCAGCCTCTCAAGAAAATTATACAGTTGACAAGTGAACGCAATTTTATGACTGAAAAAGTGTACAAAATCATCAATCGGATTTGATATCGAGCCAGCACTTCTGATAGATGACTACTTACCTCGTGAATATCAACCAACTTATACAGTTGCTGCACCAACTTGCTAACTGACTCATCAGTACCAGGAACAACTGTTGTAATACGAGAAAGCCCCTCAACTTCAGCATGTCCAACAGCTAAACTCTGGAGAGGAAATTGGAAAACAATTAATTATGAAGAACACCATAATGAGAAGCCAAAAGGATATGAAAACTTAGCTTCTGTTCCGAAAAAAAAAAAAAAATATTTGAACCTACTTGGATGTTATACCCTCGTCGAGCAAAAACTCCGGTGACTATGTTGAGAACTCCAGGAGAGTCATTCACAAGCATTGACAAAGTGTGTGAGCGGAGCCCACTTGTCTGGAAGAATTAAGCCAAGGACTAAAGTGAACATCATTTGTAGGCACTTTTCAAATGAATAGACTATCAGTCGAGACATGGAAAACATGAAGACATGTAACTCAAGAATGAAAAGACTAGCAAAAGCTGTTCTCAATCTGAAACATCCTTAGAATTGCAGAATATTTATGGGCCATGTCACCATGGAAATTACTCGAGCAAACATTAAGACAGACAACTGAGACAAAAACTAAAATGCAATCAGTGAGAAATTAAGGAGGCAAAGCTGCAGCTTTTTAAAATAAGCAAATACAAATTCAAGTTAACACTAGGTTTTTGCCAGAGGGCACACACCAAGTTTCATATATTGTGCATAAAATATTTATAGGGAGAGATTTAAATGGCCTGGCAGGTAAAGATAGCGAGGACATTGAACAAATCCATGGTGGTTATTGTTATAGTACTAGGAATAACTAAGGGAAGGCTACATTAGAGTTTGCATTCTCACCTAATTACTTGTAAGGGGGGGGGAACCATAGTCAAACAGACTTTATCCTTACAAGAAGACGAGATAGAAGTATATGCAAGGATTGTAAGGTTATTCCGGGAGGAGTGATGACCACCCAACATAGGTTAATAGTCTTAGATATAAAGTTTAGGAGTAGAGTGAGAAAGGTGACAGATTAAGTTTCAGATATTGTGCTTACAATCTTCATCGGAGGAGATATTAATGGCCACGTAGTTAAAGGTAGCAGCGATTTTGAATAAGTCCATAGTGGTTATGGTTACGGTACTAGGAATGACGAAGGGAGAATTTGCTTTAGTTTATGATGTAGTGGTAGCTAACACATATTTTAAGAAGAGAGATTCTCACCTAATTATTTATAAGAATAGGGGTAACCATAAACTGAATTTATCTTTACAAGAAAATGAGAATAGAAGCATATGCAAGGACCGTACGGTTATTACATGAGAAGCAATGACCACCTAACAAAGGCTAATAGTCTTAGGCGTGAAGATTAGGAGTAGAGTGAGAAAGGTGATGACTTGCAAACAACTGCAAATTAGGTGGTGGGCACTAAAGGGCGCTAAAGAATTATTGTTTCAAGAAAAATATGGGAGAGGGGAGCTTGGAACTTCGAGGGAGACACAGACATTATACGTAAGAAAATGTCAAGTTGCATTAGAAAGTAACAACTGAAATGCTAGGTGTGTCTAAAGGTCTAGGACCTCAACCACATGAATCCTGGTGGTGGTATGAGAGGTATAAATAGTTATTAAAGCTAAAAGTGAGTGTTAGAGAAAGCTTCCAAAGGCAAAGGACGGAGAATCCTTAAAGAATACAAGAGACCTAAGAAGGAAATTATAGTAAATCCCGAAGGGAAGTTTTAGATGGCTTGTATCAAAAGCTAGGAACACAAGAAGGGGAGAAAGAAATGTTAAACTAGCACGACTAAGAGAGAACACTATGTGTTTCCAGAGAATGGACTACTGGTGAGGGCAACAGTTCTGGTGGAGTTGGAGGATT
This sequence comes from Solanum chiquidenum, assembly GCA_029582725.1. Lineage (NCBI taxonomy): Eukaryota > Viridiplantae > Streptophyta > Magnoliopsida > Solanales > Solanaceae > Solanum > Solanum chiquidenum. Next base: position 24,001 of record JAJOOS010010211.1, on the reverse strand, counting down.
TGGCAAAAAATGAGGAATCTAGATGGAGGCAAAAGTCCAAAGTTCTCGAGCAAAAACAGGGGATAATAACGCTATGTGTTTCCAGAGAATGGTAACAGCCCACAAGAGATACAACAACATTGATAGATAATCAATGGGGAGGAAGTTAAAGATCGAGAAGCTATCAAGGTTAATATGATTGAGTTCTAAGGAAACTCTATTGTGAATCTGAGATGTAGAGGCCCTCTTTTGAGTATGTTAATTGTCCAAGAATCTCCCGGGAGGAACAAGATTGGCTGCAAAGTCCTTTCACTGAAGAAGAAGAAGAAGAAGAGCTAAAGATTATCAAACAATGTGATGGGGATAAGGCCCTGGGCCTGATGGCTACACCATGAGCTTCTTCAAGGTCTGTTGGGCAACCTTGAAAGATGATTTGATGCAAACAATTCAAAATTTCCATCAGAATGAAATGTTTGAGAAATCTTTCAATGCCACCTTTATAGCACTAATCCCCAAGAAATATGGAGCAGAAGAACTGAAGGACTTCAGACCAATAAGTCTGATGGGTGGAGTATACAAATCATAGCCAAGCTCCTTACAGAAAGAAGAAAGAATGAAGACTGTCATGTGAGAATTGGTAGATGAACACCAAATGGCATTCTTGAAAGGAAGACAGATCATGGATGCAGCATTGTTGGCCAATGAATTGGTGGACAATAGGCTGAAGCAAAATCTAGCCGGAGTCCTATGTAAACTTGATATTGAAAAGGCCTATGACCATGTCAATTGGTCATTCCTTCTAAAAATTCTGAGAGACATGGCTTTGGCTGGAAGCTAATACCATCATGTGTATGGTGGCCAGTCTGGAAAGAAAGAAATGGAAGATGTTTTGAAGATAGATCCAATTCCATCCACAAAGTTAAATGGAATTGTATAGTATCTCTACTTTTTTGGTGTAAACAGCTTTGTATAGATGATATAGACCAGATTATAGATTTGATAGGAAATCTGTAATTATCCCTTTTTGGAGGTAGCCAGTTTCAAAAAAAAAAGAGGCATGGTTTGGGAACAATGGATAAACTGGATCAAAACATGTATATCTACTGTGAAATTCTCTCCTATCATCAACGATAGTCTACCGGTTTCTCCCAATCACAAAGAGGTTTAAGGCAAGGTGATCCAATGTCACCTTTCCTATTTATCTTAGCCATGGAAGGCCTCAATCCTATGATCAGAAGAGCAAGTGAGAATGGGTGGATAAGAGGCATCCCTGCAAATGCTAACAAGGGAAATACTATGGAAATCACACATCTGTTATATGCATATGACTCCTTCGTATTCTGTGAAGCTGAAGTAATGCAAATCAGGCACATGAGGGGGCTATTCTAGTCATTTTTTAGGGCATCTCAGGTTTACATGTTAATTGGCATAAGAGTTGCATGTACCCTGTTAACCAAGGTACCAATATGCAGATACTTGCTGAGAATCTAGGATGCCAAATGGATTCCTTACCAACTAAATATCTTGGAATGCCTCTTAGTGCAAAAAATGAAGAGGTGGAAGTATGGAGTGAAGTGTAGGGAAGAAGTAAGAGAAAGTTGACAAAATGGAAGAGCCAATACCAATCTATGGGAGGCAGATTAACTCTCATAAAGACAGTAATGGATGCTCTCCCAACTTACATGATGAGCCTATTCTCAATCCCAAGAAACATGGAGAAGAAAATCAACAAACTATGGATAGTCTTCTTATGGCAGGGGAACAAAGAGAAGCTTGGGTACAACCTAGTCAAATAGGATGAGGTGACCCTCAACAAAATACAAAGGGGTATGGGGATAAAAAAGTTGAAAGTACAGAATGTCAATTTGTTGAAGAAGTGGCTTTGGAGGTTCTGTATTGAAGATTTGGCATTATGGAGAAGATTCATCTCACATAAATATGGTCTTCAAAATAATTGGATCACCGATGAAGTAACAAGTGCTTTTGGGTGCTCTGTTTGGAAAACTATTGAAAGACTGTGGCCTCCTTTTGCCTCCAATATATCATTCAAAATTGGAGATGGGGTTAAAACTGATTTTTGGAATGAAGAATGGATAGGGGATAGGGACTTGAAAACCTTATTCCCAGATTTATTTATTCCGAGTCTACAACAGATGGCCACAGTGGCACAGGTATGGAGCCCTCAAGGGTGGGACCTGATTTTCAGAAGGGCTCTAAATGACTGGGAGATTAGTAGAATAGTTGGACTGTTGCAGGTGGTGAATCCATTCCCAGGTGTCATAGAAGGACCTGAAAGACCAATATGGAAGTTCCCAACAAAGGGAGTTTCACTGTGAATCTTGTTACTGAAATATGAACCATAACCTGAGAATGAGAATGGAGTGGCCATGGAAGCTAATCTGGAAGATCAAAATCCTACAAAAGGTGTCATGTTTCTCATGGTTGGTGATCATAAAAGCATGTTTAACTCACGAAAAGTTAAAGAGGAGAGGTATACAGATTTTCTCAAGGTGTTATATATGTGATATAGAGGCAGAGATTAACAGCCACTTATTCCTACATTGCAAAACAGTTGTAAAATTTGTGGCACATGTTCTTATGTATACTTGGGAGTTAGTTGGGTAATGCCAAAAACTTCTTTAGACATATTGAAACACTGGGAAGGAATGAGCAGAAGAAGAAGATCAAAAGAGGACATATTCCAGCTTGCATCTGGTGGACACTTTGGAAGGAAAGGAATGAAAGCAGAATTCAGAAGATCAAGATGAAGAGTCTAAGTTTGTTGAATTTTTGGTGTAAACAGGATATGGTGGGGAGGTAGTAAGTCTAAGTCTAGTCGACTTCATAGGACAATTGTAAAGATACTTTATGATGCTCTCTTGGGGTTGTCAATCCCACCTCACCAGTTTTTGATGAGTTTTTTGGTGTGAATACATAACTACCTTATCAAAAAGAAAAAAAGTTATCCTTACTTGTGGATGGAATACTAATCCGTGGATAAGTTATCCCAAGATAAAAATGCAAAATAACAAAAGTACCCCCTTAAACCCTCTTTTAATCATCACTTTAACATTCATGTATATTCAAATCATTTTTAATACCATTTATAATAACACTCACAACCTTCACTACTCGTTATTTTTATGATTATATATTTTCCCGTTAAATTTACACTATATAAATATAATTTTAATTTATGAATATATCATACGTTGAATTTATTTGACTAAATCTTATGTTTATTTAATTTTGATTTCTCTTAAATGTCCATTTCACTATTAAATTACATATTTTTAATCAAATAGTCTTTTAATCACTTGAAAATTTGTGTTTTTATCAATTAAAATGAAGATAACTTTGATATTTTACAATATATAAGAATAAGTGCTTAAATAAAGTGGCATCAAGAAAATCTTTTTTACTTTAACAAATTTAAGATGAAAGTTCTATTTTTAAGCTAAATAAGATGAAAATTTTATTTTTAAGAGTGAATAACCAAAGCTTGCAAAGTAAAAAAAAAATGGAGGGTATTTTTGTAAACAAACAACTTATTCTTAGAAATTATGCCATGCATGTTATTTGAATATGACAAACCAAACAACCAAATCAAAAATAATCTCAACATAACTATAATCCCATCATAACTTATCCTAGCATAACTAATCTCAGCATAACTTGTCTTCAAACCAAATGACCCTGGGGTTTTAGGATATAAGTAATACTAAATATATGCATTGCGGGTTTAGTCAACATGAGAAGAGAGAAATTGAGGTGAGACTAGACGGGATTCCAGTGCCAAAATGCAAACAATTTAGATATCAAGGCTCACTATGTCGAGAGAATGGAATGATAGATGAAGGTGTTACTCATAGGATTAAACTCAGATTTGAAATGAAGAGGTGCTACCGGGATCCATCCTAATCTCAGTGGTGGCAAAGATGAAAGATCTAAATTGTTCCTTCCTTTGATTCTTTTATTATAGGAGCAAAAGTGATAAGCTTTCCATACAATATACAAGGATAATGTAAATATAAAGGCATTGCTTTGATTTTCTATGAAAAATTCAACAAAAAACCCTTCCTGCAAAAAATTAGGTTCATATCCTTTATAGGTTATAGCAAAACAATCATGTGATTTACACGATATAGAGTCGAGCAAGATTGTTGTCAAATGCCATCAACTCAAGACAAATTCCATAGAAATGTTGAATGAAAAAGGATGTATACATCAAAACCTCACAAATATGTAAAAAGATTCATCTAGAAAGGAACAAAGGCACCTTTGAGGAATAGTTAACCACTTCTTACATCTTCATCATTGAGAACACCCCAGTGAGCATCAAGAACTTGATTGACTCCAGAGTTGTCATCTGTCTCGACAGGATAAACATCTCCCTTCATTTAGCAAAAAAAAAGTGCATACAAAGTGAGAAATTCAGGCTATTGTTGGAGGAAGGGAGGAGAAGAAAGACATTAAAGGGTGTGCATTGACTATATGCACCATCTCAGGTTTTAATAAGATGCACTTTGTGGAATTGATCTTTTCTCTAGACAATTCTTTAGTGTATACTTCTGGTATAAAGGACTTTGATGCAAGAAAGTTTACTTAATGAAAAAGTAATATCTATGCAAAAACATTTCACAAAACTATGTTAAATAAATAAAACAGATACAACTATGTTCTTTTAATGTTATTGAACAAATTTGTTTTCACACTCATGACTATTGCATGACTTTCTTTTTTAAGCTTATCACAAACATAAACTGATTTCTGATAATTGAAAGAAAATGACTCGTATATAATTTCAACTGAGTAGAAGAATTCCGGCCTTGCCGAAAGTTATAACTAGCAATTGGCTGTGTGTGAGGAGAATTGTTAGTTCATAAAAAAACAAATCATATATTGCTACAAAGAAACAAACAAAATCCATTGGAATTACATACCTCAGCCATAGACATAGATTCTCCACCAGGAGTCTTCTTGGCTGTCCCCGAAACAGTATTAGCAGACATCGCAACTTCAAGATCTGGGTATGATGCTGCTGAAAACCGCCAAAAAGGAGCAGATTCCCCCATCTTTTCCCTTCTCAAGGCAATCTAAGTTTTAACCAATCAGGTGAACATTGATTCCTAGGAAAACAAATTTAAATAGCAAATATAAAAGAATATATGCTACTCAAAACTTATAAAGATTTCCTTCCAGGTACCTTCCCAGTACGCGCAATTTCTCTAATTCCAAATTTACTTAAGTTCCTCTGAACAGCCACCATCTTCCCTGGATCTCCAGTTACCTGCATTAATGAGCTTAAATGTGGATTAGACTTTGGCTCAAATTTGTAACTATTTCAGCCATGACATGCAGGAGAATTAATGCTACTTGCAACTACTAAGCATTGAGAGAACCACAATCTGCCCGTTCAAAAGTGTTGTTAGCAAAACACGTCAACGCTTAGTGAGATGAAAAAGACGAAATCTTGCTGAAACTGCTGGCCCTTCTGCAGTTCACTCAGCCATGACTAAACACCATTGACATAAAATGAGAAACTAAGAAAATCTTTTGGGCAAAGGGAAAGCAGGGTTGCGTGTTTGTAGATTAGTTTTCATGATTTTCCTTTTCCCCAATTCTAACTCCAAATAACTAGAAAACATAGTCTCAACTTTTCTTCTTTGGTAAAATATTACTATCTTGAGATATAAACTATATAACACATTGTTTTTTCATTACTTTGTTGAGTAATATATACAACACAATTTTCGTCAACATTGGCCCTCTGAGCTTGCCCTGAAATTTACTTATTTTTCAGAAGAGGTGAAAGTCCCCATACTCGAAGAAGTACGTGGTGGATGTACTTAGAAAAACACTACACATCGTTGAGATAAATACATGTTGACCACATGAAGACACCGGAAATTATGGCACAAGATGATGGAAAAGCATCAGAAAATCAAAGGACCCAACTTTGATTTATCCTACATGCCTAAGCCTTGGTGGCGGAGTTATCCAATTTTATGTATTGAAGATGCAGGTAATGATTGAATGGTTGAGGTGCAAACTGCACCCAAACATCAGTATTATTGGAAAAGGGGATGGAAATAGTAGATATAACAGGAGACTGACGTATGATCTAATAAATCAATACTAGATGTTATTTGCTTCATAAGAATAGAACTTACTGCTATCAAATGAAAGAGCTTCACAAGAATTAAGACTAACCTTGATTATCAGAATTCATTTGGAAAGAAAAATGAATTTGTCAGCACTGCGAGATATGATCTATTTCTTTTTGATAAAGAGATATCACCTATTTATTGACAATAGAACAGAAGATAAATCTTATTTTGACGTCAGATTTTTATCTAATTGTTTTCCTTTTTTCTCTGAACATTAATTTTATCAAGTTATCAAGTGTTATCTTTGGTTAGAGATCAGATTTTATCTACTAACTTGGGGTAGTCTTTTTCATTAGTTACACATAAAGATTTATTTATTATAGGGGTTCTGACTTTTTAGAGTTCCTACTCTACAATAAAACCTTTTCATACTTTGTTTGGAATACACTTGAATAATAGGCGAATTGATATTGGTAAAAATATCCCTCTCTGTTCTCTTTTTACCAAAAAAAAATCTACCTCTGTATTCTCTCTTACTATTTTCTCTACTTCATTTTCTCCCTCTCTCTCTCTCTCCTCTCTATTTCTTTTTTTTTTCTATTCTCTCAGTTATCCTCTTCCTCTATTTTCTCCGGTCTCCCTTCTAGCCTGCATTAGTAATTCCCTAACAGAGTTACATTACTGAAACCATTTTAGGTATCTATGTACAAAACATATGTCTAACATTTGATATCAAGTTCAAGAAAGAAAAAGATGGATTCTGATCTGTCGTCAAACATCACCTCAATAGTCAGTGAATGATCAGAGATATCCACAATTTTTGCCCTGAAAACGTCCACCAACCACATAACCTAGTAATGACCAAAAGATTTGGATCAATCATCACATAATAGTAAAACCTTAAAATGGTAAATGTTACTCAGATGACATATTAGAACCAAGAGACAACAGTATAAGAACCTCCGCACGGTATTTCGGATCTGCGTTGATTTTGATAAGCATTAGTTCACGTTCAACTTGTGGCTCCTTTGATAAATCTTCAACCTGACCATCAATTTTTAAAGAATAAACCAAAAACACCAAATAAAAAAAAAGTAGAGGAGCAGAAAAAAGAAAAGCATTCATGTTACACCACCTAAAGCTTGAGACTTCAGTGAAGGCTCTTTAATAATAATATAAGCTCTTTTATCAACAACAACAACACCACAGTCCCAAACAAGTTGGGTGTCGGCTACATGAATCCTCACTGACCACATACTCCCTTTAGGCTCTTAAACTCAGCTGATTGAATCATGAATTAGTGCAAGTACCAAAGACCGTATTTATAACCATAGCTGAAACCATTTCCATGATTTTGATTATTGAATATCTTTCAGCCATTAAACAACATTTTTCAGAATAGCATTGGCACATCCATTCAATTGACACAAATCTACAGACCAGAGAAAATGTAGACTCAAACATTAATGCCATCACTTTAATTTAGATACAATATGAGACAAACAATTCAACAAACTAGTAACATGTAATATGCATTACCAAAGGGGTGGATTTTGCTAATACAAAAACTGGTAATACCGTACTCTAACCTCAATTGAAGCATGCAAAGATGTTAATTTGATCCAAACTAATTGTAATAAAAACTATACATCCAAGACATTAGTATGATTCACCAAACAAGTGGTATAAATGCATATCCCCACTTCATTTTTTATGACAAGGGAACCTACAGTCACTATCCTTCACTATCCTTCAGGTACCCACAAGGTAAACCCCGCTCCAATGTAGTAGCTCGCAAACCACTTAGGAGAGGTGAACTACACTAGGCAAGTCCTGTGCTACGAGCTCAAGAAAGCATGCAGTGGGTTTCGAACTTGAGACCCCCAATTTGAGAGATCCCTTGTTCAACCAACCCAGCCACCCTTGCAGGTTAATGCATATCCACTTCATTATTCCACAGTAAAGTTTAATTCTCTTGTTACAACCTAAGCCCATACTATTGGGTCATGCACCAGACTACTCCTAAATGGTCGACATCAAGGAACCAAGACCCTGAGTAATTAGTCAAACAGCTTATAAATTGAAATACCATATGAAGATCAAAGTTATCACCTTGATCACATTAACGAGCTTTTGTAACTGTTCCATAACTTGCTGTAACACCCTTTCAGTTCCAGAAACCACTATAGTAAAAAGAGCCTTGTCCTTGTTTAGACCAACAGCAAGAGACTCAATATTATACCCCCTTCGAGCAAAGACTCCCGCAATACGATTGATCATTCCACTCTCATCACCAACAAACACTTGAATAGTATGGCGCCTCACACTGTAATCACATTCACATACATTTACACCAGCAATTCAGTATTCTTACACTCACTTTGACCTTTTGAAAATCACTGGAGTTTAAGGCATAAGTTATAGTAGACGAAAATATTACACTTGTAATTAAAATTTTAACTTTTTTAATAACAGATTGAATTGTATTGAGGTCTAATTTGATTACTTATACGATTAAATTATATAACTTGTGAAAATTGTTTAAAATAATGTCAACTGTGGCCGGTAGCTAACATCTCAAAACATTTTTACAGAGATTGTTGAAAGCAGAAAAATTTGACCACCATGTCCGGAAACCTTTCTTATATATAGTTTTCAATCTAATATTTGTAAATTATAAACTTATATAGTTTTAAGAATAAAATCAAACTGATTTTCTGATCATGGAAGAAATTTAAGCAAAGAAAACGTACTTTGTTCTGCTGGAAGAATCGGAAGTTGTGACAGAGTGGTCTTCATTTGCATGTTTTTCATCAGCTCTAATGGCAGAAACTACAAGTGTTTTGGAATTTGAAAGGGTGAAATTTGGTTTCGAAATTGAAAATCCAACAACTTGGGAAAAACCCAGATTGGGAATAGAGGAATAGAGAGAAACGGAAGGTCTATTGAGGGTGGAGTGAGATGAAACAGCCGCCATTAGCAATAACGTTTAGAGAGCTTGGAAGAGGAATGTTTTTGTAATGCAAAGATGATTTCAATTTGTCAAAAAGGGCAAAAGAAAATCTCATTTATTTTTGTTCCAAAAAAAACACTACAATCTCCCTAGGGTCATAACCATAATAATAAATTTGGAATAGATATTGGATTATTTTATGGATAAATTAGTTATATACACACCTTTATTTTCCATAATTTCCATTATTCCCTACCAATTTAAAATATTTTCAAAATTTCTTATTTTTCCTCAATTCTCAAATCAGCCAGATACAGTATCACAGCCTTAACACACGATTTCCTTCCTTTTTTCACTCCTTTAATCTCTCCCTAATTTCACTCCGCAATCTTATCAGTTACAATTTTTATATCAATTTATTTTTCAAAAGGATCAAATTCAAACTACTAAATAGGTATAGTGTGTCTCTTCCATAGTCGTCTTCTTCAATTTTATTTTTCTTCTTCTTTATTTCCTGATATAGTGCGTCTCCTCCATGGTCATCTTCTTTAATTTTATTATTTTTCTTCTTTATTTCCTGATACATATGGATCAGGATCCTTATTTTAGTATTGATATTACTCAACTAGTCGAAGAAGGATGCATCTTTGACTTCCAAATAGACTATGAAAAAAAATGCTCAAAAAGACGAAAAAAGCCGATCTACTAGTGGCTTTGGTAAGGATTTTGGATCGAGATTCATGGGTGACGTCTATGTTAATAGTAAAAAAAAAAAGATACAAGAGTGAATGTCGAGAAGGAGAATGAGAAGAAGGATGTACTTTCGTATTCTAAAGTAAATGTAGAAAAAAGTGGATGTACATTTGTCTTCTAAAGTGAATGTTGAGAAAGGAGAAGTCGAAATAGATCAGATTGTTAAAAAAAAATTCCGATTTTTTTTTGTTCATTGTTTTTTGCTATATATAGGGTCAGATTTTTAATGTATCCCATTGTTTTTGTAATGTATAATGCCCTCATTTCAACATTATGATACATTATAATTTCATCATGTACAATGTATCGTGTTCAAATTACTAAATTATCTTACGGTTATAGTTTGGGATACATTAACTAGATTTTTAATGTATCTAGTTAACTTTGTTTCTTAAATTAATGTATAATGTCTTTGTTTCAACACTACGATACATTATAATTTTATCATGCACAGTGTATCGTGTTCAAATATTAATTTTGATACATAAACTTAATTAGTTTTGATACTTGATACAAAACTTCTACCAAATATAACATTTATCATGTATCTAGGTGTTGCTATGTATCTTGTATCTTATTCAAATTTAGATATGTATTCAAATTTTGATACATAAACTTAATTAGTTTTGATACTTGATACAAAACTTCTATCAAATGTATCATTTATCATGTATCTAAGTGTTGGTATGTATCCGTAAACAATACATGATACATTAAAGTGTCACACAAGTATGTATCAGATTCATAAATGGTGATACATAAATGTTATTACCAAAAAATTGTTTAGTTTAAGGCAAAATGTGAAGATCTTTCAGGTATGTATCTGATACAATAAATATGGAGCGCCTTAATACATATATTAAATCATGTATTAGATACACAACATAATGAATCATGTACACAACATTCTGTCTTTTAAACAGTGCTAATATCAAATATAACTTTTTATCAAACACAACTGTACAAATTGTGTGTTAGATAAACAATTTTATGGAACACAATATTACATCTACTAAATCATATAACTATACATGATATAATGTATCGGATACACAATATTATATTCTTGCATGAAAAAATACATATTTTTTTAGACATGATACGTAAATTTGAATTTATACGAATTGTATCTAATATGTAGGAACTACCACAAAGTAATATATCGATCTCAAACCTAACATCTTATGGACAACAATTACTTATTTAATGTATCTAGTAGAAATACAACACTTATAAATTTAAACGAGATACATAAATAATAATGTATTGATTGTGTATTTATGTATTTTGTTTATTGGCACCAGTTGGGTCCTTCTTGTCAACACTGACAACAAAAGTTTGCCTCACGTCTCTCATGGCAAAATGACCCAATGTTGGGTACTCAGCAAAGGTCTCAACAACCATAGGCTTGGTTGGAATCATCTTAACCATTCCAGCATCACCATTCTTCAAGAACTTCGCCTCCTTCTCCAGTTCCTTACCTGAGCACCTGTCAATAATGGTCAAGATCTCAGCAAACTTTACAGTAATGTGGGAAGTGTGGCAGTTGGGTACTAGTGAATATCCAATTTCAACCTGACCAGGATAATTCATGATGATGACCTGAGAACTTGTCAATGATCCCCTCTTAATTACTTAATTTTTTTTATGGAGATGAGTTATTACCTTCTACAATGTATCTGATTTTCAAGATTTATCTAATCTCATCGATCTCCAACTCGATTGATATGGCGGCTTTGAGATTCATAAATGAAATATATTGTCCAACAACAATTTCATCACTTTTGTAACCTTCATAACTCATCTCGCTTACCCAAATTCCTGATTCTCTCAACAAAATCAATGTATGTTAATATTGTATCAGCCAATATTGTTGATTAATTTAAATTCTTCACGATTTGGGCTGCAATGGCGGCTTGATGGAGATGATGGAAATTTGAATTTTGAAAGATATGAATCTGTTACAGATTGAGATGGATTGATAACAATCACTTATGCTTGAATCGTGGGATATAAAATCAATTTTAGGTTAATTTTCCTAATAAAGCGCAACAACCAACTATTTTTCTTAAAAGGTGCTACTACCAGCTTTTGCAATGTATCACATATAATGTATCCGGATGAAACTTACGTATCCGGATGACTTCTATTTTAAGGGATTTTTGTAAAATAGGAAAAAGTAGGGATAGAATGTAATTTAGATTTTACAGAATTTATGTAAGTTATACTTATTTTATTCCATATTTCATTTGTTATATTAGTAAATTTTGAGATTATTTATCTTATTATTTTTTCTAATAATGAATAACTTATCTTATATATATGTGCTAGGATATCTTATTTTGTTTCTAATAATGAAAATAAGTCGTCTTATATATATGTGGTAGGACATCTTGTTTTATTTATCAATTTCCATAACAAAGGACCCCTTATAATTTAAAAAATATTAGAATCATATCCATTAATTCACTGATCTTCTTATAATTTAAAAATTCAGTCAATCTTGTTGGAGTGATAGCGTTTGACTAAATATTTCATAATTGTTATAATGAGGTATTGTAATACATGTATATTGTTATTTGGCGTTTAGATCTCATTTAGTTGTTATGTGTAAAACTATGCAACATTTGTTTGATATTTTTGTGTATCAAAAAAGGAATGTATTATTTAATCAAACAAATACAATGAGTGTGAATGAAAAGGGCAAAAATTGATAGTCTCTCCCCGTAAAGTTATGATCATAACTATTGGACACTATTTAAATACATTTTGTTCTATTTGTATTTAAATTTTACTATGTGCATGACATTAATAATGATTCCATACTTCTTTAATATTTTACTTTTAAACATAATATTCTTCTATTATTTTTCCTATTGGGTCATCCTGGACTTGAACCAGATACATTGGGCTATTACACAATATTTGAGTATCATTGTCCTTGAGGGGTGATTTTATAATGAGTGTATCGCTTTAATGAATGTCATTGCTGTTATACGTAGAATATTGTTACAGAGAAGTAAAATATAACATGAAAATCAGTTCAAGAGAATATTAGATTGTTATATTTAGAAATGTTGTTATAAAATGACATTCAATGAAACAAATGACTTCATCTAATGGGTCCAAATAGATTTCTAGATTCAACCCAAAAAAATCCAACCCATACCCAAATCAAAATAACTCGTTCATGCACTGTTTATGCTTTGTTCTTCTATGTGTTGATTCTGATACATGATGTTGTAATTTGTGTTGTAACCCATCCCTTTTTTGCTTCTTCTTTAATTGTAACAATCTTAAGAATAAAAATTAACTTATGAAATTTTTTTATGAGTCTATTTTAATCTTTTTCATGTAATTGCATCTCTTCTCATGGATTAGTATTTCTACAAGTGTAGCAACAAATCTTCTTCTATTTGTCATTAAAAATATCCAATCATTAGTGGTGAGCGGTGACATCAACCCAATGCATAGGTCTTGTCTTTACGTCCATCTTCATCCCCCTTCCCCACCTCCTACCCCAACCCCAAGAAAATGCCCCCAAATACCAATACCCATAGAGCCCTACTCCAATTTTAAGTTAATTAATTGACTCCCCTCTTTCTCATCCCAAAGTCAAAACTCAAAGTCATCTTCCATATCTTTATTTTTTTCATCTATTATTCTCAAAGTTTATACAAATGCAAAACTAACAAAATTACTTTATGGAATTAGGTATTGTACATGAGTGGGTTGGATCTAATAAATTTACTTAGACCAATAAGATAAAGTAATTTGTTTTAATTAATAACTCACAATTCCATGTTATTTTTTTGTTAATAATGGGGATTTATAGACCTAAAAGAACGTTTAGGGCATTTTTTTACCACTTTTCGTATTACATTTCATAAAAATAACTCATAACCAAACTAAATTTTAAGGGATAAATATCACTTAAGGTTTTACTCTACACCCACTTTCTCTGTGGTTTACAATATTACGCTTATCTCCTTTATTTTAATTTTCTTGCGATTATTTTATAAACTTATTTAAAATAAGAGCCAATAGCTAATTTAGTCCCTATGTTATAAGTTTATTCCGATTTTGATTCTTGTATAATTCAACTAAGCATAACTAATTTTCAATTAATATAAAAATGCAATTTTAATCCTTTAAATGAACGAAAGTTAAAAACATAATAGAATAATTAATTTTAAAATATAGAAAATTTGGCCAACAAAAATCAAAGTGAAGGTTAGTTTGATCGGAAGGCTTGCCTCCATTAACATTAAGCACAATATTGAGGTCGCCATCATCAACTCTTCCCCTTCAATGCAAATCATTATCAAATTGGTTAAAACAAACTATATTTGCATACTCATGTTCAAAGAATTATCTTATCGTGTACACCAAAGATTTTCATATGTTATTGGCTTAACATCTTAAGCATTTTCAACCAGCAAAACTTATTCCCAAATAATAAAAAAAGAGACAAATTCAATAAGAAGATATGAGAAAAGCTTTATAAATAGGGAATTTGAATTAAGGACTGAACCTTAGGATCTCACAACCATGTGACATCCATCTAAGCATGATATAATATATATCATGACACACGTCCATTCTTGAAACAATTGAAAGAAGCAACAATATATGGACAAAATTTTAGTTTTTTTTGTCATGACCCAAAGTAAACCCCAAGCATAACATGGCATATAGAATCCCGAGAGGCCCTACACAAGCCACTTAGCATACATCATACAAGATAGTAGAAATAAAGATTTCAAAGAAACAGTCTTATATCATAAAAGGAGTTTGACAAAAGTGAAAGTCTAACATAAGTATCAATTAGCCATCTATTACATCTAAAGAAGTGATTGGGACGTAACATACAAGTCTGAAAACTGAAATGACATAAAGCGGTAAAAGTGTCTCGGTCCTCGAAACATGAAGACTCACCAAATCCCTAAACTCCAAAGATCAACTAACCACGAGTGCGAGAGGTAGGAGTGTCTGACCCTACACTAGTGAAATAATGTAGGCACAAGTACGCATTAGTACATGGAATGTACGCATTAGTACATGGAATGTACTAAGGGCCCGTTTGGCCATGCGATATGGAATCATGATATGGTATCATGAGATGAAATTGAAGTTTTATTTGGACATGCGATATGGAATTTTTGTGTTGTATATTTTCTCATAAACATAAAAATCTCATAAGTTGTAAAACTATTAAAATAGTCCCAATTGTTTATTCAATCTTATCAAATAAACAAAAATTTATAAAATCGCATAATAAATTATTACAAAGCTATTTGTTCTCCACTTAAGTAATTGTTTCATCTAACTTTAATTTAATAAAAAAAATTGAACATAAATTGTAGTGTACTAGTCTTTAATATAATCCTCCCACATAGTACGGACAATTTCCTCACGTTGAACTTGCATTTCTCGATCATGTGACCGAGAAGATGAACCAACATTGTTACTTTGAGTCATTTGTTGGTCAATATCATCCACAACTATATTTTCATGCTCATAGACCATAAATATTTCATCAGTACTTTGGTATTCTCGCAAATAATTATGTAATTGCACAAGCTATGACAATTTTTGCTTGTGTATCAATACCATAATGGTTCATGCGTTGTTTCAGTATTCTAAATCTATTTTTCCAAATTCCAAAAGTCTGTTCAATCACATTGCGCAGAGATGAATGCCTATAATTAAACAGTTCTTTGGCATTTTGAGGCTCTCTTTCACTTTCTCGGTAATCTTGCAAATGATAGCGTAGTCCTTTGTATGGAGCTAAAAATCCTTTTGTGTTTCGAAAACCAACATCAACAACATAATATTTATCTACCAACAAACATTTTATAAAGAATTACTAAAAGCATATGTGACGTAAATGAGACATCTTTGTGTAAATAAATAATATTTATTCTAATGATGTAATTTAAAGTTACCATGTGGCGGAAATGGAAATTGTGACGTTGGTTCAACAAGTGCATTCTCAAGTACTTTACTATCATGTGCAGTACCTTCCCAACCAGCAGCAACAAAGGTAAATCGCATATCAAAAGCACAAGCACATAAGACATTTTGTGATGTTCTTCCTTTGCGATCACTCAACAATCGATTGGTGTGAGTTAAAGTGACTATATGTTGGTGAGAATAATAAATTTTATGTCGGTGAGAATAATAAATTTTAAGAAGTAATGATGTGATTATAAATTTTATTTACATATGAAATAAATAGTTAGTAGATATAAATGCGGGTTGTTTTAACAAAATATAAACTTGTGGATCATTCCATATCGTGGTTTTTTGGAGAATATAGAATCACATCTCATGATATGGAATCATGAGATGGAATCAGCGTAAAATCGCATGTCCAAACGCCGATTCCATCTCACGATACCATATCGTGATATGGTATCGCATGGCCAAACGCCTACTAAGTATGATAACAATGCATAAGAGTTATGAAATCATGATAAAAAGGACTTTACATGACATGGAATGACCAAGATAAATCATAAGATAAAAGGGTTAGAAAACATAAATCACAATCATGGTCAATGCAAGCTAAACATATTTAAATTATTTGTGAGATACTTTAGAAGTAACCTTAGTTCATTATTGTGGGAAGCTTACCATATAACCGACATAGACCATGTGAGCTATAACTGGAATCCAGTGTCTTCCCCTTATCGAAAAGGGGTGTCCTTGCCAATGTAAGAACCATGAGTCTGAGCTAAAGTGGATCCACTAGCTAATTTCTATCTAAGACAATCATCCTATGGTGTCACATAGTTATGGGATAACGAGATTGCTACTAGAAACCCGGCCTCTACTAATGAGAGAGTCTTCATCTCAATACTCTCTTGGTGCTAAGCAAAAATCCCACGGAATAGTTATTAATCTTATTAGTTTCATCATCCATGGAAAGGCACAATTAAGCAACCAATCCAAACTAAATTTCGTTAGAATAGCTCCTAAATCTTGATTCAACTTAGGTGAGAAAACCTTTCGACCTTATGAATCCTTTTTGTGAGAAATCCTTTCACAACAACAACAACATTGATGTTTTACTCTCAAAGCAACCTTAAATTATTTACATTAATTTAATTAAAAAGAACATGCATATCTTCATAAATTCATCTTTCATAGTTTATATGCTTCATCATATGATCATAGTCTAAAAATCATGGATTATGCATGGATTCATGTAAATTCAACTTTAAAACATATAATTAATTTAATTCATGCATAAAAATATGTAAAACAATCAATTGAATCATAATTGAAAAGAATCCACGAAGATTGAATAAAACCCTAACTTTGATTGAGAATCTAACGTGTAAAATTATTAGAGATTTAGGAATTCTATAGAGGAAAGGACTCCATAGGTGAATACTAACATATCTTAGAAATTAATGTCCACAATCTATGGTGAATTGGAGTTCTTCAAGTCAAACACTAGTTTTCTCCTTCCTTAGCTCTTGAGAGGATTTTGGGGGTGATCTTGGAGGGAATTTACGAATTTAGGAGAATGATTTAGAATGGATGGTATTAGGCCCTAAAATACTTATACAGAGCTTAGGATTAAGACCAAAATGGCCTAGTTTAGGCATTAATCACTTAGGGAAAAGACTTAAAAGCCCGTTAAAAATAAATGTCGGACCCTTCTACGGTTCGGACCCTTCTACGGTTTGGACCCTTCCTATAGACCCACGTACTGGTCAACCATACAAAAGTACAGAAACTTTGAATTCGGACTAACTTTAACAGAACCTTTCTATAGCTCGTAGGTCTTCATGACAGTCCGTAGACACCACCCATGGAAACCAACTTAACCCTCAGAATTTCATTTAGTCTGGGACTCACCTACGAAACCTATCTACAGCCTGTAGAAGCTTCTATAGTTCGTAGAGTGGACTCGTAGACACAACCTGCAACCCAAAAACTTTTTTTCTTTCTTTATCAAATTCCAAGGTGTTACATTTTTTATTTTTTTCTATATTATTAAAGTTAATTATTCCGTTAAGTTTTTAATGTCTGTTATATATATGAAAGGATCAAAATTGCATGTTTTTATTAGTTGAAGGTTAATTATGCTAAGTTAATTTACACAATGAACAAAATTGGAACAAATCTATAATAGAAGACTAAAATTGCTATTTGTTGTCAATAAACCTATAACACAAGGACCAAAATTGGAATAAATATTGTAATAACCCGTAAGGTTATTTTTGAAATTTTCATAAAATTATCGTTTTACCTTCCCAATAGTTCTCCCGAGTCATTTCTGATCAGTTTGTGAAGTTGGTTTCAAATTTGAGTAAAAGATTGTGATTTTGGAAGTTTTAAGTTTCTAAAAACCTAAGTTGTTTAAAAGTGATTTTCGGTATCAATCGGAGTTTTCGAGTCTTGAAATGGAATTTCATCAGTTTCATCAGCTCAGGAATATGAAATTTGGTCAAGGAGAGTTGTCGTTTTCAAGTTCAGGTTTTCTTGATTTGAGCCCTTGAGTTGGAAATTTTAATGATTATGGACCACGTGTTGACTTTGATCAACATTCGAGTTCATATGCTTCAGATTTTCGATGATTTCATTAGATTTGGGAGATGATTTTAATCCTAGGAGAGGTTTAGTTGACTTTTCGGAAGTTTCGAGGCAGTTTGGTCTTTTTGAGTGTTAAATTAGTTTATTGCAGCTTTCATGAGTTTCGAATCAAAGAGACCTCGAATTCGTGTTTTGATGATTTAATTGAGTCCGAAACATTGAGTTTGGTTGGGTAGCATTTATGGTTTACGTACTCGGGGAATCCGAATGAATTTCAAAGGTCTATTCGGGGATTTTGTGTCTTGTGTGATATTGCTTATTTGTGTTTTCTGGTGCAGTATAATTTGTTCTTTGTGATTGCGGGACTCTCTCTCACTTTCACGTAGGGTCAATTTTGTGAGCGTCGTGATCGCATGGATGACTGTCGCAATTGTGTAGCTTTGTTTTTTTTTATTATAGCAATCGTGTGGATGGTTGTCGCGATCACGATGGTCAATTTAAATGAGTTGACATGTTTACTTATCACGATCGTGATGCCTTGGGTCGCGATCATGATGAGCATTTTTTACCTGAACAATATGTCTTTCCTAAAATTAAGATTTCATCCCATTTCTTCCATTTTTGAACGTTTCAACTCGGTTTAAGTGATTTCAAAAGATATTTTTAAGTTCTTCAATTGGGTAACAATTTTTATCTTGCTAACTCTTTTATCCATTAATTATTTCGTAATTTTGAAGTGTAAACGTGGATTTTGACCTTAATCTTGAAGGCATTTGAAAGGTTTTAAAGATTTTGAGATTTTGAGGATTTAAGACTTGTTTTAACTCTATTTTTGAAATGATTTTCACCAATGAGTTCCAAATCTTTTGGGTAACACAATTTTATATTAATTTTCAAACTTAACCTTCATTTTCGATATTGGGTTTTTGGGTCATTTTGACCCCATTTTTCAAAAATATTGATATGGATGTTGATAGTTTCAAATTCTTATTATGATTTCTTATTTGAATAACTTATGTTAATTTGGAAATCCTATGGAAGGGAAAATCTCGAGTGTCTGAGTGATTGTGTGATTTTCTTAAGGAAAGTGGACTTCTAGACCTTTGTTAAGCTCGTAGAATCTTATTTTCCTTGTCTTATGTGTTGAGGAGTAATAGGAATTGGTGATGGGTTGAATTGTTCACACTGATTGATCTAAATAATAAAAAAGGGATAATGAAAAAGGCAATGTGATGATAATTTTATGTGTGTGATGTTTGTGAATGATTTGAGTGGTAAAATTGATGTGTTATTGATGAAATACGATGATTGAGTGGTTATGAATTATGAAATGTTTGCCAAGACCACTCTTTCTATTCGAACTCTTAAACCCTATACTTGGAAATGTTTCACCTCCTTCTTGATTAATGTTTTGGTCTTTAAATAGATTACAATACAAACAATAGGCTGCATCTTTACTAACATTATACTCCAACCAATCATGATATATATCATCAAATCATTCATGATTAACACGACGTATTGATTTAGAAATATTTGTTTGAGGATACTCATGTACCGCCATACGAGGTTGACAAGGATCATTCAAAAGGTATGATCTTCTAATAACATCACAATGATTTGGATGATAGTTCAATATTGATGGTCTTTCACCAGGATCAAACTTTAAAGAACTAAAATCAAATTCTTGAGAAGAATCTAATGATACTTTTGAATGATTGACATTTTCCTTTTTATTAGATTGATTATAACTGTGAGAGGCTAAACTTGATTTCGATACTTGTATAAAATGCGTCTTCACTGAATATTAAGACTAAATCGTAAAATAAAATTTAGTTAAAACTTACAAAAATTAAACACACAATAAGGACCAAAACAAAATCACAAGCAGTGAACAAAAGTTTGAATCTCTAGTAAATAAAATTTGAATGTCCAGTGAACAAATGTTGAATGTTCATATCCTAATGAATAAATATACAGAATCAACTAATAAGCTAAATATAGAAAAATTATAACTTTCATAATCATGAAATCAGTGAACAAGATTGAAATTTTCATATGGAAAATAAAAAATTGTGAAGAAGAGTGAATATCCGAGTTAAATCAGCTAAATAAAAAAGCACATCAACAAATACCAAAGCCAAAGCATATAGAATTCTGAATTTTTTTTTGAAAAAAATAAGAACTTACGGAGGATGACATCAATGGTCGAATGAAAGAGAGAAAGAAATGAATCCACGGAGGACCACCAGCGACCGCGCGCAATGATATCAAGCAGGAGTTGCAACATCGAGATGTCAAGTTGAAAGAGAAGACTAGGAGGGAAAAAATAGAATATTGAAATCCTTAGAAAATAGGAGTTTTTTTATTTGTTGACTTTTCAATTAGAGATTTAAAATATAAAAAATTCTAAGCAGATATGACTTATGAAGTGTAGTTATTCATTCTATTTATTTTTAATAAAAGAAGGCCTAAAACTAAAGCTTGCAAAAACGATTAAAATTAGAAAAAAGTTGTTGTTCGCTGGATTCAAACCCACGACCAAGCTCACACAACGCGAAATCCTAAACCCCATCTACCATTGAGCTACTCCTTTGACATATGCTCAAGGGGTTCAATATTAAATATATATATAGGTAAACAAAAAAAATTAATTTTATATATAGTGTAATTTTTGTACCAAGGGGATTCGGATGAACTCTTGGACATAATGTACATCCGCCCCTAGTCTTTGAGTTTCAACAAGTCTACACTCCGACAAGCCTTGATGCAGGGGGAATCTGTAGACATTAAAATTTTGTGAGACTCTACAAGATGTGTCCAATTCGAGTTGGGACTCTACATGGTGTGCTCAGTTCCAATTAAGATTCTTGGAGGCTACTCAACCCTAAACCCTAGTTCATGCCTATATAAAGGGTAATATATTCCCTTTAAGAGGCATCTCAAATATTCCGCAAATTCATGAATAATTATAAGATGATCAAATCCAAATCATCCTAGTTCGAGAAATGCGCCATAAACGACCCTCAAATCATGGATAAATCTTATGAGAAAAGAAGCAAGGGAGGAACATAATTGCACCTACATTGATTTACCAATAAAATCATGTTTCTTCATATTTTATTTGTGATTATAGTTTATTTTCTATCACTTTAAAATTTGTTGCAAATAATCAGATTCATCTTTTATTTATCAACTCCCCTTCCCAAATATTAAGATTACTTTAACTACTTTGTTTTAGATTTTATTTAAAGATCTCATTTTAAATTGTCTAAAAACATTTTGAATTGGATGTACTGATTTCAATTTGAAAGGATATACAAAATTTTCGATTTTCCAATTTATGTGGCACAAATAAAATTTAAAAAGTTAATCAAATATTTATTTGATCATAAATTTTTATACATATATTTAAATTATTTTATTAATTATTATAATTTATAGTACGTTTTATGTAATTTCTAAATATATAAATTATTATTACATACTTAAATGACAAAAATATACAAGAAAGGTAATAATAAACTAACAATAAGCTATCAATAGTCACTTAAAAACTCAAAGACTATTAATAAGCATCGTAGTAAAAAAATTGAATATACATTGAGGGGTAGTTTGGTACAAAGATTAATAATGTAGGGATTAGTAATGCTGGGATTAGTAATGCATGGATTAATAGTGCAGGGATTAGTAATGCAGGGTTTATTTTTATCAAGTATTTGGTTTATTATTTCCCACCTCATCTTGTGTTTGAATTAAAACTCTATAAAAAACTTCTTTCCAATTATACCCTTGAATTATTATGTAATTGAGTTAAGGTAAATAATTATCGGACAATATTATTTGTTTATGGCCTTCTAAGTAGCCATGAGAAGAACAATTTTGTTGTCATGTTGGCCTTTTGTTTTCACTTAAATTATTTGAGGATAAATAATTGTCATCTTAATAAATTTATCAGTTACAAAATGTCAATTTTCAATTTAAAAAAAGATAAAATATCAACTTTAAACACTTAAAAAATGGTAAACAATAGTAAAATTGAATAAACCATCTACATTTTCACATAAAATTGCAAGTTGTAGTTTTAATATGTATGCAATTTTATAAATTATTCAAAATATAAATAATTAGAAAACGACACAAATATATATATATACACACACACACATTCAATTAAGATCACAAATATCGTGTGGTGATATATTTGTCTTTTTAATGAGTTAATGTTAAACAACTCACATTTCAAATATTGTATTAATTTGTATTGGATTTATTTAGTAAGAAACAAATCTCTCTAAATAATTGTAAGCTAATTTATTTAAATAAATTTACTAGTACAAATATAAAACATAAAATCAAGAAAATAAATAAAATAATTAAATAATTTGAGGAATATTTTTGTCTTAACATAGACTTATCACATGATATTATATCCTATGTATTATGAATACCTCCAAATGGAAGGTATTAGTAATGCATCCTATATTAGTTATACATAGACCCAAATTCCTACCAAACATAGTACTCCATGTGTTTTAAAAAAATGGAAAATATATTTGGCAGGACACTTTTTGGGCACGACCTGGTACGACCTTACTTTTTCGTGGTAAGGTCGTAATTTCACAGGGATGGGAAGGGTGATAGGGTAAATACATTTTCTTCTTACACCCAAAGTACCCTATAAAGTAAAATCACTAAAAGAAAAGTCTTAAATCATTAGATGATTTCAAGAAATTACACTGCCCAAGATTTTTTTTCTTCCCAATAAAAAACACTATCCATAAAGCATTTATTTATATTCACTTCAATACTCTATTCATTCTCTTTCTTTCAATTTTTTGATCTTTCATTGTTGTTTATTGTTCCATTCTTCTTTCTTTTTAGTATCCTTTGTTTTTAAGGGGGGAGGGGGATAAGATATATTCATTAAATTTAAAAAAAATCTTTGAAGTAATATTTATTGATTAATTAATACCTCTACAAAATAATAATAATATTTTACAATTTCAATAATTATATTCCACGTTGAGAATAGCACTAATAATTTTCATGAAATTCAAAACATTTAATGAATCCATTATTTTCTAGTTAAGTTTTTTTTAATAATATTTCCTTAAGAGTATTAATTGTAGGGATAAAGTGAGAATTTTTTTTAACTAAATTTATTTTAATTTAATGAATAAACAAGTAATTTAATATATATATATATATATATATATATATATATGTATAGGCAACTAACTAATACAACTAATATGAGATGGAGAAAGTATTGAATTGCGACGTAAAAGAAATTTGGGAGCAACTTCCTTAGATAATCATCCATGTTTGGAAATTTGTCTTGTAATCACTTTTGTTTCTTTTAGGACCACAATATAATCGAGTTATTCTTATTTTCCTCAAAATATAAACCTCACTCCTAATGAAATGTCATGTCATGTTATTATTATTTTTAATAATAGAATAAAAACATTTACCTCACTCTTGAATATTATAAAAAGTAACAAAATTAAAATTTAAAATTAACTAATATTTATTATTTATATGTAAATATTTTAAAAATTAATTATAAAAAGTTATTATCTTATTTAGTTGAGTACATTAATTTAATATTGTTAGTACAATTTTTTTTGTTCTGATATAAAAAATAATATAT
>JAJOOS010010210.1:0-23945 GCA_029582725.1 Solanum chiquidenum | reverse complement strand
ACTTGATCACTTTTAATACATTTATATTCAGTTTTAATACATATTACGAAGAACAATTAATTATTCACATATAATACAACTTTTATTGATGGATAATATATTTATCACACATTTTAATACACTTATAATTCAATGTGCCAATTTCTTACTAAACAAGCATAATATATTTTAAAAAATAATTATAATACATATATATTGCATACATAATTCACTTTTAATACATATTGCAGTTTTAACATAGCATTGTTATATATTGCTATAAATGGTAATAAATAAAAAATATCGCTAAAATCAGTAATTATTTATTAAAATGTACTAATCCAAGTAATTTTTCCTTTTCTCTTATAGTATAATGTGAAAGTTGAATAATCATCTATAAATTCGACTCTAAATAAAGGACAACAATTAGAAGGCCTATTTGAGATTTGTCAAGCCCATTTGTTTTAGTTCCGAAAATATGTAGAAAGTAGGAAATGCGTGACTTTTTGGTACCCATGAAATTTCTCCCTTTTAAAGTTTTTTTTAGAAGAAAAAAAATCCTCTTTTACGTTTCTACAAAATACTTCATTCGTCAAATAATAGTTATCCACCATATTATTTTAGGATGTCCAACAATATTTATCCATTTTATAAAATCAATGGATAATTTTACACTTAATTTCTAATTTATTCTTTTCATTAATTATAGTTATTTCTTTATTACATTTTTCAAGACATTGTATTTATTATATTTAAAGATATAATAAAATTACTCTTTTATTTATAGTTTTAAAGAAATGTGTAAAGTTAATAGTGGACAAATATTATTAGACAGAGGTAATATATGGTATAGACTTTTTCATAGTCTTTGTGGAAAGTAGCAATCCGTGGAAAAAGTCATCAATACAAGCAGCCCTCCCTTCGTTGTCAATAAAAAATACTCTTATCAAAGATCACAATTTCCATTAGTCAAAACTGGATTATTTTTTCCACTTGGACATTAATTAATTCAATTGAATAAAGCGAAAAGGGGTAAATTCATCTCACTAATTTGTGATTTAGAGCGAATATATCTTCGTTATAATTGGAAATTTGAGGTTTCTGTTTTTGGTTGGGTCGGGTTGGTTAAAAAAATGTTTGAGGGTATATTTGTCCCTTTATCATATATATGTACTAGGCAAAACTTTTCTAGTACCAGCATGAGCCCACCTAGTCACTCTTTGATGAGTTCTCACAAATGCATGATCAAAGCTTACTTCTTTCACTCCATCATCACCATCCTATGCTTCTTGATCACGTCCTCGCCATCGTATGGCCAAGAGGATAAACAGTATTCCACTTGTAATAGCTCCTACACCTGTGGGAATATTCAAAATATCAGCTTCCCTTTCTGGGGTGGCGATCGACCTCAAGAATGTGGTCTTCCACAATTCGAGCTCAAATGTGAAACCAATCAGGATCCCCTTATACATATCGATGGTTATAATTTCCGCGTACTTGACGTCAATAGAGACAATCAAATCATGAGAATTGCACGAAATGATCTTGAGGAAGACATTTGTCCTGATAGATTCGGTAACACTAGCTTAAATGATGACCATTTCCGCTATGGTCCTAACTATATGATGCTCATCCTGTTCTATGCTTGTCCTTTCGATATACCTTCTGAATGGAAAAATTTCACCTTTAGCTGTAATAACACTGGAGATTCCAGTCATGGTTTCTATCCAGATCAGTCATTTATATCATTCTGGGGACCAAAGTACGGGAGTTGTGAGTCTAACGTCACGGTTCCTGTGTTGCTATCAGCATTTAATCGGTTCCAAGACCAAGGAAGTACGAAAATATTGGAGCTATTGAGGCAAGGGTTTGATGTGGTTTACAACAAAAGCCCAGTATGTATGGCTTGTGAGAGATCAGGGGGATTATGTTGGTCAGAAACAAATTTTGCGGAGCCAACTTGCCTTTGTCCGGACCGAACTTACTCTTATTACTGCAGTTTAGAACCAGAACAAGGTGTGTTCCATCTCCCTATTCCCTAATCTAACTTAGTTCTGCTTACCAAATATTACTTGAATTCAATTGGCAGCTAGGAGTTTTAGTACTGAACTTCTGAAACCACTATTTTTTTTCCTGTTGAAATAAATACCATGATGAAATGCAGGGACGTCTCGACCATAAAGCCACCAAAGCAATGGCTTCGGGCGCTAATTTTTTTGGGGCCTCCATTTTCTCTCAAAGATATATATGTATATATATGTTAAAAAATTCATGTATTGATAAATTTGAAAATAATTTTTTGTATAGAAAATATAATTGAGAAATTGAATATTGTTTAGTTGATTGTAGTGTCTTTTCTATATTTTTATGTGGCTAGTTAATTGTAGTATTCTTTCTAATTTCGTATGTGGCTATCTATGTTGTTGTCTAGGTCATTTATATTTTGACGATTATCATGAACCAACAATATTGTGTTCGTATACTTACTTTTCTTTATTCTCCTTTCACTATTTTTTATTCTTTCATTATTGAATATTCTTAAGTCTCTCAAACGTTCAAACATTCTACATTATGTGATATTTATTGTTGTGTGTTTATAAAAAGATCAAATTTATTTTTGGTATCTTATTCATATTTCAAGCACTAAAACTAATCAACACTATTTTAATAAGTATTATTCATTAACTTATCAAATTCATCACTACACTATTTTAATATCATCATATTTAGAGCCGTCAATACGGGCTAGACCCGTTAGGCCGGGCCGGCCTAACCCTTGATTTGATAGGGCTGAGCTACGATTTTTAGAGCCCATTTAAGAAAAGGGCTTTTTAGCCCGACCTGAATAAGTCTGCCAATTTGTGGGGCTTGAGAAAATATTGATAGGGCCGGCTCGTGGGCCAAATAAAAATTAATTTAAAAAATAAAATAAAATAGATTTAAAAATAACTAGAGTCTAAACTCAAAATTTGTTTAAAGTTTGAAATATTACAATTTAAATACAAATTATGTTTATAAAATATGAAATACATAAAATAAAATTTTCCTAAAATTTCTAGGGATTCACTACATAGGTCATAGCCTATGGAATATTGTCATAGTTTTTGTGTATTTTTATGATCACTGGAAAACAATTAAGTCAATATGGGCGGGCCAACCCATATTGACAACTCTAATCATATTTTTAAAATTTTGAGTCATGTTTTATTATTCCGACTGTTTTTTTGGAACCTCAGGATAACCCGCAGCCACTACAACCTCTGCAATTTGGTGAGCACTTTGTGCGCACGGGGTAAACCCCCATGTAATAGCATGTAAACCACACATAGGATGTAAACCACACTAGACAAGCCCTATGCGACAAGCTCGACTCAGAAGGCATAGGATTACACTAGTATATTATAATTATTCAATTTATATTTATCAACTAAAAAAATTAGGATCTCTTTATAATGTTTGGCTTAAGGCCCCAAACTTGTTGAGACGACCCTGATGAAATGTGTGATCATCTCAACTTAAAGCTTAAGTTATTAGAGAGAACACGTTTTTATTAATTAATTATACTCTCAACATTTTCTCTGCACTAGGGTCGAGATTATGC
The DNA here is from genome assembly GCA_029582725.1 of Solanum chiquidenum. Lineage (NCBI taxonomy): Eukaryota > Viridiplantae > Streptophyta > Magnoliopsida > Solanales > Solanaceae > Solanum > Solanum chiquidenum. Next base: position 20,365 of record JAJOOS010010210.1, on the reverse strand, counting down.
CTGAATAACAGAGGGCACTGTGGTGCGCGGTTAATGAATCCAACTCCAAAGCAGAACATGTCAAGTCTTACACGTTTGACTATAATTCCATTGGACTAAAACAAAATGTTCTTCCTTCGTTATAGATGTTGATGATTTGTTATACTACCAGAAGATCCTTTATTATGGTTCTATATCAATTCATCACTTGTTTATCTCTGCATTACAGGCAATAATAGACATATCTCGGTGAAGATAGCCCTAGGTAATTGTCTTTTTGACCTTGTTCATGTTATATTGTCCCCACAACATACAGATGACACTCTTTTTTCATCTGGTTAACAGGTATCTCTGCTGCTGGGATTGGAATAATAATAATCTGCTACATGATCTACTGGTTTGTCTTTAAGAAATCATCTGCTACATGCCTTTTGTTACCAAAGCAGAGGAGGGAACATCAGAATGTTGAGGCCTTCCTCCGGCAATATGGATCCCTTTCCCCAAAGGTATACAGCTATTCAGACATTAGGAAAATGACAAATTCACTTCAAGAGAAACTTGGACAAGGGGGTTATGGAGGGGTCTATAAAGGTAACCTTAATGGCCGTCCTGTTGCTGTAAAGATTTTAAATTCTACCAAAGGGAATGGAGAAGACTTTATCAACGAAGTTGCAAGCATCAGTAGAACTTCACATGTGAACATAGTTACTCTGTTGGGATTCTGTTTCAATGGTCGAGAAAGAGCTCTTATTTATGAATTCATGTCCAATGGATCACTCGATCAACACATCTATGGTGAAGATTCTAAGTTGGGATGTGAAAAGTTGTACAAAATTGCACTTGGGATAGGTCGAGGACTGGAGTATTTGCACCGAGGGTGCAATGCACGAATACTGCATTTCGATATAAAACCTCACAACATCCTTCTTGATGAAGACTTTTGCCCCAAGATATCTGATTTTGGCTTAGCTAAATTATGCCTTCAGAAAGAAAGCATGATATCAATGTTGGAAGCAAGAGGAACCATTGGTTACATTGCTCCGGAAGTATTCAGTAGAAATTTTGGAGGCGTCTCACACAAATCCGATGTTTACAGCTATGGAATGATGGTTCTTGAAATGGTTGGAGGAAGGAGGAACTACAGTGCTGAAAGAAGTCATCATAGTGAAATATACTTCCCGCGTTGGGCTTATCAACGCCTTGTGACAGATGAAGACTTGAATATACAATGCATCACGACCAAAGAAGACAAAGAAATTGCTAAGAAGATGATACTAGTAGGCTTGTGGTGCATTCAAACTGATCCCTCTCAAAGGCCACCAATGAGTAAGGCAATTGAAATGCTTGAAGGTAACTTAGAGGCCATCCAATTTCCACCAAAGCCTTTTATATGTTCTCCCTCGCGATCAGAAGGATCATCGATTATCCCTTTGGGGAAGCCAACAAAGCCCTTTATATATTCTTCTTCGAGTTCAACACTTGATTCTACCGAACATTTGGTTATATAGTCTTTCATAAATTTGTTTTTAGTTATATGTCCTTCGAAGAGACGATGATTTTAGAGAAAATTAAAAGTGTATCGTCGGGTCAAACAAAATAAAAAGATTTTGTGTTTATGAACAAGAGTGATACATATGTGCGTGCGTCACGTCGTGTATAAATTATGAAAACGAGTTGCTAAGTCAACTGTGGTCAGCAGTGTTTAATGAAGAAGAAGAGAAGAAAAATTATATGGACAATAACATACAAAGAAAATTTTGAAAACAAAATACAAAATCCTACTAATATGTTTTGGTAAAAAGTATAATATTATTTATATTGGGAATAAAATCAACCAAATGAACAAGAGTAATATTTAAAAGTTTATCATAGTAGCTTTTTAAAGTTACTAGATTCTACTAGCTTATAGTATTTTATAAATATCGAATTATTTTATAAATATCGAATTTGAGTTAATTATTGAATTTTGTTGAACATAATGGACACATTCTTGGTTCGTACTTTGTCGTCATTGGCACTTTATAGTGGACAAAAAATACCAAAATATTCCAACTCGTACCTATAATCACATGGCCGCGTGAAGCGTGAGATGTTCTAAATCCAATTTACGTGTGTTTATAATAGAGAAAAAATGTCAATGTTTTTATATTTAATTGGTTAAAATGTTACGAAATATGTTTTAAAAACTAAAATTCTTAAAAATGAGAATGATTTCCTAGTAGAATTAGGAAAAATAAATTTCACAAGTGACATTTCAGATTTATTGTTTCCGAACCCTGGCCTCCCCAACAACCCAAAGCCCCCAAATCCCTATCCCCTTCCTTTGACCATCCTCTCCTCATCCTCCACCATCACCCTCGATCACCCCCTCCTCTCTCACCGATAGTATTTTACTAAATTACATAAAAATACTTTTAAATTGACATCTTTTTTACTTAAAACAAACAAAAAAAAATCAAAAGTATGTTCTTTCATGTTGTATGGGAAAACATTTTCTTTCAAAATTTACTTTTAAACGCAGCTTGAAACACTATTTTTTATAGTATCATTAAAGGTACGATCAAACGCTGTCAAATCAATGTCCAAATGCTGCCTTGACTCTATTTCTATTTTTAGTGCTACCCTGCTGTAATCCTCTTTAATTACTTTCTGTACTTAAATTGCAATTTACAGATAGAACAAAACGTACCGTAAAAAAAAGAAGATACGTTGCAATTTCCTTCTCTTTTTTTCATCTTTTAGTTGACGTCGTAATTTGACCATCTTTTTCTTGTGCATTATTTTGAAATCATCTCACCTTCTTCCTGCATTCTTTATGTTTTCCCTAATACATAAAATATAACTAAAGTCTTCAAAAGTTAATTTCACTAAAGTCAATACCTGTATTAAGAAATCCAACTCTCAATAACAAATGACAAAATTGTTTGGTGCCTATCCATTAGACTATAAAGCTTTACAGCCTCCAAAAATTCAACATTTCATACTTCATGTTGACAAAAATATATACTTTTTTGTTCTAATTTATGTGGTGATGTTTGAATTTTGAGAGTTTTATTACACTTGAAGCTGCAAAAGTTTATACCACTACTATCTCATGTATACCAATCAGCTTTGCAATTTGTTTGATATCAATTGATCATGTTTCAAAATCAATCAATCTCCTTCCTCTTCTACTACTATTTCGTGTCTCTGTTTTTCTCCTTCGTCAAATCCAGTGCAAATAATGATACTTCCTCTTATGCATTTTGTCCTAAATCAACCTGCAATGGAGTTGAAATTTCATATCCATTCTGGAGACTTGACAATTACAACGCCAGCGCTCCTCAGTACTGTGGTTATCCGGGATTTGGAATCAATTGCTCAAAAAATCAACCGCTTCCGATCATTTACCTTCCAGGCGATGCTTTCTACGTCAAAAGTATAGATTATAAAAGCTATTCTCTCGCTCTAGTGGACGCTGATGTTTTCAAGGTGAAATGCCCTAGAGCACGTCACAACCTTACATTGGAGAAATTGCCGTTGAAGTTTTCCTATTCCGCTTTGGAACTTACCTTCTATTTCAATTGTACGGAACCTCTACCTAATTCTCTTCCCGCAGAATGCTTAAAATCAAATGGAAACAGGACGTATTTCTACGTTGGGGAAACTGAGCCAGACGATTTGAACTGGTTTGGGATTTGTGAAGAGAAAGTGGTGGCGACGGTGACGGAGAGGAGAAGCTTCCAGAACGATGATTGGATCGGAGGATTTGGTGTGGCCATGGGAGACGGTTTCGTGCTGGACTGGCGGAGCGCGTCGGAGTGCGGCCAGTGTGAGGAATCAGACGGGAGGTGCGGTTATAACAATTCAACCCATAACCTTTTGTGCTACTGCCAAGATGGTACCGTTAAGTTTAAACATTGTAAAGGTACACCCCAAAACTCTTGCTATTTATCTTTCCTCATTCTTATAGAACATTGCTGCTAAATTTGATTAAATCTAGCTATAATTATCTTATATTTTTCATATAAGAAAAATCAAATCCCTTTATTCTTAGAATTTGAACTAAAATTTTTTAAATCAAAAGTGAAAAAAAGTTATTGTTATTGAATCAAGGTTCGTAAACCTGTCTTAAAGTGGTAAGTCAGGACGGGTTCTATAAATTTAGAGGTCATTTGGTTGCAAGTTAGGAAGAGAGTTATTCATGCATTAAAATTAGCATATAGCTTGATACTCCCTCTGTCCCTAATTACTTGTCCACTCTTAAATTGACACACCTATTAAGAAAACAATAATTGATATAGTGAGTTTACCATTTTACTCCTATTAATTATGAAGTAGATGAATTAAAAACTTAAGATTTTCAAGAAGTTCTACATTTTTCAAAGTAATAAATTGACGGTATAGTGGGGATTTTTTTTGTCATTTCTTGATTTGTCAAAATGGACAAATAATTAGAGACAACAAAAAAATGAAAAGTGGATAAGTAATTAGGGACAACGGAAATTGTTGTTTAATACAAAATTTAGCACGTCAAATATGATGTGTAGTTATCATTTTACAATCTCATATAAATAAAATATGTATAAATTATGAGTCAATTATATCATATTTAATGAAATAATTAATGTGTAATTAATAATCTCTTATAAAATAAATAAATAAAATATAAAAGGGTTACAGTCCTACTTGTTTGTTCAAGAATATTGCTACAAAGGTTTGATCAATTATTTTTTTCTTTTTCCAACTAATGCTATTTAATTTAATCTAGAAAAAGTCCAATGTTGTGATTCCATAGTTGGCATACGTGTTTAGTCACTATCCTATTATCTTATTTGATACGCCAATCAGCCAATGGTATCAAGTTTTCTTGAATAGCTGATGTTAGTATTTGACTTTAATTCTAATTTTTGCTTACTTTGAATTCAAAAGAATCAAAATTCATAGTTTATTGCGTCTAAAATCTGAAAACAGATTGAATTTTCCGCAAAGAGAGCCAAAAATGAAGGGGCAGTACTGCGAATATACTTGAATTGAAAGGCCCACTAAAGATTGGGCTAGCAGCTAAGGGTGTCAAACTAAGCCCAAAATAAAGGTCCCGCCCAATTCATAAAAATATAAATATTTGGGCAAAACTTGCGATTATGATTTAGTGAAGACAGAAAGCGGGTTGAAATTGAGAATTAAATGGGGATAAGTTGACAATTATTTTTAAATGGAAAATAATTGAATGAGTTACAATTTAGGAAATCTACCTAATTTGACAGTCATCCTTACTATATTCAATTTCACTATACTTTAAAATAATTACATCACCACTTGCTCTTCCTCGGATAGATCAGTGTATATTTGATACTAGATACATAGATATATGAAATTATGAAACATATATACAGAGAAGTAGAGGGATGAGGGAGGGAAAGAGGCGAGATACATTCGCTAGATAAATGTATCTAGAAGAAATTACACGGTATCTAGAAGCAACTCGGACAAGATACGTAATTATTGAAACTATCGATGCTCTAAGTAATTAGCATCTATATTAGTATGTTTTATAAAGTTTCTCAATTTATCAATATTAAATTATCTTAAGCTCAATCCATAAAAATATGAATAGACTGGGCGGATCCTTTGTTTTAGGCTTAGTTTGACACTCCTAGGCTAACCCATTTTAACCTATCCAATTTGGCTCATTTGACAGCCCCTAGGCTAGCCTATTTGTTTTAGGACAGATCCATGAAAATTAGGGAAGAAATTAGAAAAGATGACAACATTTGCGTTGGAACCTTACGCTTATGAGATGCAGTGCGAACTACAACTCAAGTCGCAGTTTCTCTCTTCAGCACGACCCAAAAGAACTTTTTATTATATATTTAAATAAATTATATATATATATATAAAGAAGCCTTGTTTGTAGACCAAATTCAGGTTTGTGAGTGTCATGGTCTAAAATAGCCTCTACCCCTTTTTATTTTTTATCTCCTGTAATATTCTGACTATCAGCTTCACAAAATGCCAAAGAATATTTAAAAACCTTAATAATATACACATTGTCAACAGGTGCAGTCAGGTTACGAATATGATGTGATTTTTGGAATTTTATATTCCAGGCAAAGAAGGAATTCTCAAACAGACATGTCCTTTTTCTAGTTCAAGAGTTTCCGCCTCTTTTCCTTTCTTTACTTTGTTTTCTTTCATCTAGACTTGTAATTTTTAGTCCGCGGAAAGTTTCAGCCTGTAAGGTTATTGAATGGAAGTTACTAATAAGATTGGTGTAAAATATTTATCCCCTTTTTATTCATTTGAAATTTCTCCTTCTAGTTGTGAACAAATGAAACTTATTTTCGTCCCACTCGTCTAAGTTGAAAAGTAAAATTTTCTATAGTAAAATAATCACCGAAAAGTCTTATAAAACATGAGCAGCCATTTCTTTTTTCTTTTATAACAATTCTCAAGTTTGTCATCTTTTGTTAGTCAAAACTGGATTAACTTCGACACTTGAACAACTCAATTGAATCATATATTTTGCCAAACTCTTCTAATACATAGGTTCTCCAACCAACATAGTCTATCATTGATGAGTTCTCACAAATGCATGCTCAAAACTTCCCTCTTCCTCTGCTCCACTCCATCATCGCCTTCCTATGTTTCTTGATCACGTCCTCGCCATCCTATGGCCAAGAGGATAAACAGTATTCCACTTGTAATAGCTCCTACACCTGTGGGAATATTCAAAATATCAGCTTCCCTTTCTGGGGTGGTGATCGACCTCAAGAATGTGGGCTTCCACAATTCAAGCTTGCATGTGAAACCAATCAGGATCCCCTTATACATATCGATGGTCATAATTTCCGTGTACTTGACATCAATGGAGACAATCAAACCATGAGAATTGCACGAAATGATCTTGAGGAAGACATTTGTCCTGATAGATTCGGTAACACTAGCTTAAATGATGCCCCTTTCCGCTATGGTCCTAACTTTATGGTTCTCATCCTGTTCTATGCTTGTCCTTTCGATATACCTTCTGAATGGAAAAAATTCACCTTTAGCTGCAATAGCACTGGAGAGTCCAGTTATGGTTTCTATCCAGATCAGTCATTTATATCATTCTGGGGACCAAAGTATGGGAGTTGTGAGTCTAACGTCACGGTTCCTGTGTTGCTATCAGCATTTAATCGGTTCCAAGACCAAGGAAGTACGAAAATATTGGAGCTATTGAGGAAAGGGTTTGATGTGGTTTACAACAAAAGCCCAGTATGTATAGCTTGTGAGAGATCAGGGGGATTATGTTGGTCAGAAACAGATTTGGCGGAGCAAACTTGCCTTTGTCCGGATCGAACTTATTCTTATTACTGCGGTTTAGAACCGGAACAAGGTGTGTCCCATCTCTAACTTATTTTGTTTGCCAAAAATTAGTCGAATCTAACTGGTAGTTTTCAACTGTCAAATAAGACTGCCAAAGAAGAGAAAAAAATCTATAGGCTGCCACGTGGACATCTAACTTAAATTGTCCATTCAAAATATCTATGAATTTTTCCCCATGTTTTGTTGAGGAACTCAAATTCTTTTCACACCTTCCTAATTTATTCCATCCCTTGTAACATTTCTTGGGGCATTCTTTATCAAGTTTATGAAGCCCAAATAATAAAATATAGTTACAGTTTGGTTCACCCGGCGAGATAGGTATATCAAAGTTTGTGAACAATGGAGGTCTCAATGCATTTTTAGAAAAAGTAGTTCATTAGTTTAGCAACAGTTTAGCCATGGATTCGATTTTCAAGGAATGAGAACATCCCAAGGGATTGGTTTTCAAGAATTAGCTGAGATATATGATAGAATGGCCATAAAAACACCTATGATATGTGATAGAATTTCCAGAAACCAAAGATCCGAAGTGATTATCTCAAGATTCATGATGATAAGATGCAGAGTATACAACAATGGAAGAAGAAGAAGATGAATTAGAGAGGAGATGTATGAAGATACATGGGATAAGCAAATAAGAATCTTCTCATTATCAGTCAACACATCTAATGTGAATAATGCTCATACATCAGTATTTAAAGCTACATGCTACATCATAACTAACTCTGACAGAAAATATAACTAACTTTTAACCAACTAGCTAATTAGTTACTAACAACTTAATTAGACTTAATTGAACAGCTGGCATATATGTGTAACTTCACACCCCTCCTCAAGCTGATGGTTGGAAGAGGTTCTTCAAACCAAGCTTGGACATTAAGTATTTGTGTGGTAATCTGCCTAGGCTTTTGGTAAGTAAATCAGCCAACTGCTCCTTTGTAGACACATGTTGTGTTTGAACTAGATTTTGAATTATCTTCTCCCTTACAAAATGACAATCTATGTCGATGTGTTTGATTCTCTCATGGAATATTGGATTAGCTGCAATTTGAATAGCAGCTTTGCTGTCACAAAACAGTTGTACTGGTCGAGTGATGCTAACTCCCAACTCTTTATATAATCCTTCTAGCCAGGTTACTTCAGCCACAGCAGAAGCCATGGACCTGAACTCAGCTTCTGCAGAACTCCTAGCCACTGTGTCTTGTTTCTTTGATTTCCAAGACACTAAGGCCTTTCCAAACATTACAATGTATCCAGTGACAGATCTCCTTGACTCAAGACAACCTCCCCAATCAGAGTCACAGTATGCCTTTAACTTGTCTGTATCTTCTGAGGGCATAAGCAAACCAAGCCCTGGCTCAGCTTTGACATACCTTACCACTCTTAAAGCTGCCTCCATATGTGATTGTTTGGGTTTGTGCATAAATTGACTTAACACCTGCACTACATAGGCTATGTCAACTCTTGTCATTGTTAAGTAGAGCAGTCTTCCAACTAGTCTTTGGTATGGCTTTGCGTCATCCAGAACTCTGTCAGTGTCTACTATTTTTGAGCCCTTTACGTGAGCATCAAATTCCACAGAGGCCAATTTGATATTAGCCTCCATAGGTGTGTTAGCTGGCTTAGCTCCACCTAATCCCATCTCAGCAATCAATTCTAGAGCATACTTTCACTGACTCATGTGGATACCCTGCTGTGATCTGGAAAATTCCATGCCTAGGAAGAACTTCAATTGGCCTAAGTCTTTCATCTTGAATTTTAGCTTCAGATCATTCCTGGTTTGTAGAATTATCTCTGAACTGCTGCCAGTGATAAGTAAATCATCAACATAAACTAACACCACAACAATATGAGAACCTATCCTTTTGGTGAATAAGGAGTAGTCAAAATGACTTTGACAGAAACCAAGCTCTACTAGAGCTTCAGTAAGCTTCTTGTTCCATTGTCTAGGTGCCTGTTTCAGACCATATAGGGACTTGTTGAGCCTGCACACTTTACCAATCCCCCTCTGACCAAACCCCTGAGGAACATGCATATAAACCTCTTCATACATATCACCTTGAAGGAAAGCATTATGAACATCCATCTGAAATATAGGCCAGTGTTTAGCGGCAGCCACTGCCACCATAGATCGCACAGTGACCATCTTAGCAACAGGAGAAAAAGTTTCGGTGTAGTCAAGGCCCTCTTTCTGACTGAACCGCTTAGCTACCAGCCTTGCCTTATCAGCTTATGTTGATGATTTACTTATCATTGGCAGCAGTTCAGAGATAATTCTACAAACCAAGAATGATCTAAAGCTAAAATTCAAGATGAAACACTTAGGCCAATTGATGTTCTTCCTAGGCATGGAATTTATTATCCAGGAGAGTACTATGGCATTGCACTTCTCCCATAGATCATGCAAAGAAGAAAGAAAAGCTTCTCTAGGATTCCTACCATCTACAAATCCTAATTTGCTCTTCCCCAGTAAACCCAGACGCATCGATCGACTCCAAATCGCATAATTCTCCGGACCAGTAAGCTGGATCGAAACCAGAGAGCTTCCTGGTGTATCACTTGAGTGAAGAAACAATGGATGATTATGGTCAATCTCTACTATATGAGTAACTGCTGGTGTGTTCCCAGTTTGATCCTCAATCGCCATGAATACACACTTTGAAGATCAGGCTAGCGAGTCACAATTCAAGCAGAATGAAAAATGAAGCGGAATTACTACTAAATTGAGAACTCAAGCTCTGATACCATGATAAGATGCAGAGTATACAACAATGAAAGAAGAAGAAGATGAATTAGAGAGGAGATGTATGAAGATACATGGGAGAAGCAAATAAGAATCTTCTCATTATCAATCAACACATCTAATGTGAATAATGCTCATACATCAGTATTTAAAGCTACAGGCTACAGCCTAACTAACTCTGACAGAAAATATAACTAACTTTTAACCAACTAGCTAATTAGTTACTAACAACTTAATTAGACTTAATTGAACAGCTGGCATATATGTATAACTTCACACATGAAAACCATAAATCTGGGAAAGGGAGAAAACCAATACTTCTGTACTGAAGACTAGTATTCTGCATTTGCAAGTCACAGTCAGGGTATCCTTTGCTGGTAGTCCTTAAAGCATGTGGACGTGATGACAAAATAAAACAACTTTTTCCCACTCTATTTCCATGATTTTACTTCTACCAACCTGAGATTTGAATACTTCCTGAATTTCTTTACCTTTCTAATTCTTTTTGTCTAATCCGTGATTGAAATCTCTAACTCTTTTGCCGCATCTGGAACGTCTTATTACACAGTAGGTGGTGAAGGTGGACTTCAGATGTTATTGAGACACAAAATATTTTTCACCTTTTCGCCTGACTTCAGGATTCAAGCTTTTCAAAATGTAGTTTAACAACAGTTATTTTCCTTGTTTCCTTCTCTTATCTGGTTTTTTTTGTTTTCTCCATTTGCAAATTGGGCTAGCAATGCCACAGATCATTGTTTTGCGATTATTCATACTGAGCTTCTAGTGCACTATAGCTATGCAGTAGAATCATGCCAGAACCCTTTTATCCGAAAATGGAATTACCCACAACTTCTGCAAAAGTGAATGAAGCTAAAATGTCAAGATTGCCTGAATAACAGAGGGCACTATATGTGGTGCTTGAATAACAAATCCAACCTCTAAATGGAACAACGTTTTCATAGTAAATTCAGAAACTTAAAGTCCAAATCCACGTTTGAGTATGTTTCCATAACAGACTAGAAAATAACCACATAATTCCTTTATAGATTAGAAACAGTAAGGTGATAGTAGTTGTATTTATGTCTTTATGATACTACTGGAGATATTTTATCGTGGTTCTGTATCATCTCATCACTTGTTTATGTCTGCATTACAGGCGATAAAAGAGATATCAGAGTGAAGGTTGCCGTAGGTAACGGTCCTTGACCATGTTCATCTTATGATTATCCTTCTCTTTAACAATGATCAAGAACTTCCTAGTCACATATTTCTCTCTTTCAGGTGTAGCTGCAGCTGCATTCACTGCCATTGTGGCATGTGTAATTTTCTTTCTCTATTATCGTCGACAGAAGAAAAGTCATGCTGGTTCGTCTTTGATATCCAGAAGTATCCTTTCCTATCCCTCCTCAACAATGGACCCTGAAAAGACTTCGCACTATTTCGGAGTTCACATCTTTGACTACAATGAACTGGAAGAAGCCACGAACAGTTTTGATTCCAGCAAAGAGCTAGGAGAAGGTGGATTTGGCACAGTATATAAAGGTAAGAGAAATTATCCTGAAGTGGGCTTTCTCTCACTGCTAACCTGCTACTAACCTAAACATTTGATCTGATTCATTAACCATATGATTGAACATGACATGTTATAGGTAAACTTCGAGATGGGCGTGTTGTTGCTGTAAAACGTTTATATGAAAACAACTACAAGAGGGTTGAGCAATTCCGAAATGAAATTGAAATCCTCACTCGTTTGCGCCATAGAAATCTAGTTACCCTTTACGGATGCACATCTCGCCATGGCCGTGAGCTTCTTCTTGTGTATGAATATATTTCCAATGGTACTGTTGCTGATCATCTTCATGGGGAATTCTCAAAGCCTGGATCACTTTCATGGAATACACGAATGAGCATTTCCATAGAAACGGCAAGCGCGCTAGCCTTTCTCCATAATTCAGAGGTCATTCACCGAGATGTAAAAACTAACAATATCCTCCTAGACAGTAATTTCTGCGTCAAAGTAGCTGATTTTGGGTTGTCTCGGCTTTTCCCTACTGATGTTACACATGTCTCAACAGCTCCACAGGGTACCCCTGGATATGTTGATCCCCAGTATCACGAATGCTATCAACTCACCAGTAAAAGTGATGTTTATAGTTTCGGGGTGGTATTAATCGAGCTTATATCCTCTCTGCCAGCTGTTGATATCTGTAGGCATCGACAGGAAATAAATCTATCAAATATGGCAATTAACAAGATTCAGAGCAACACATTACATGAGCTGGTTGATTCAAATCTTGGTTTTGACTCCAATGACTTGGTAAAGTTGATGATCACTGCCGTGGCAGAGTTGGCTTTCCAGTGTCTTCAGAACGACAGGGACTTGAGACCATCCATGCCAGAGGTTTTGGAAGCTCTACTGGGAATTCAGAGTATGGATAAAACAGCAACAGAAATAGGGAAGCCAAGTCCCGGTGATGATGCTGGATTGTTGAACAATCACTCATTATCTCTCTCACCCGATTCAGTTATTTCAAAATGGACTAGCAGTAGCAGTTCAACAACACATGCTTCCAGTACTGGCTAAGTTTATGCCCTCAGTTTGTGGTTTTCTTGATAGAGATTCTTCAGCCACCTGCTCTATTGTCGCCGAAAGCTGAATTTTAGTGTCTTTCCTTTGAGTACTTTGGACCTTTTTCGATCTTAAAGAGGTTGTACATATCTCGTATGCAGTAATTTAAATTTAACAGTACTAATTCAATTCATTTCTTATATTCTTTAGTTAAATTGTGTAGATACTTTTTCAATTGATCATCTTTGTCATAGCAGATTACGAGTAAGTTTTACCAGGGTGAGTAAATCAGATTATATTTTGTATCTGGTGTAGCAGGGTATTGCTGTTGAATGTATTTGACAAGAAAACTTTAGTCTTAATGAGCAAGATTACATTTTGTTGTGCCTTCATTTCTTTGCTCAAAACTTAATTATATACAACAACATATCCCGATTCCCGTGTAATCCCACAAGCTGCTTTGGGAGGGTAGAATGTATAGAGATCTTACCCCTACCTCGTAAAGATAGAGAGGTTGTCTCCGATAGACCTTCGACTCAAGTAAAGCATTTCAAAGCAGTTTGAAAAAGAGAATACATAAATGAAAAAAGTAACAACAATGAAGTAGAGCCCTGTGTAAAGCAGTACGTACATAGCATACAAAAAAAGAGCAGTAACAAAAACGAACTAGCGTAATAACTGAAGCACAGAAAAATTGATGATAACAACAATCGACGAACAAGAAACTACAAGATGAGTGCTAATACTATAAGTTTGAGTAAATTGACATTGTTGAATAGTTAAACTTAACAGGAGACGATCATCCGGTACTGCATAACCTGTAGTGGTGGCAGGCACCGGTAATAGGATTAGCTACCGGTGTTTGCCATCAATGCAGGTAACTATAATTTTTCAATTTAATTTTTAACTGTTCATGTTCAATTGCTTGATTTGGTGTAAATACTAGGTTTTGTATCAGCCAACTTCAGAACAATTTTGGAAATTTCATGAAGTTGTAGAAGGGGTTTTGTAAATAAAATAAACAAGACATAACTGAATGCATAATCAAAGTAAACATTTGCATTAATTTGTTCATTTTCAATTAAAATGAACAATCACTCTCTACAACAGACAATTCAAATTTGAATCTTACAAAGAAATTGAAACATACTTTTGCATACTATTGCCAGACCACACATCTTTTACAAAGGGGTGGCGCGACTTCTACAACAATTTTCAGCCCTTTATTGAGCAAAATTTTGTTCCTACACACTATGTACATTTACCTGTAAGCATAAATTTCATTCCTTCATTGTCTTCTGTTTACAAGAATTCAAGTTAACTTCTATATGCTGACAGTGTAAAATTTAACACAATTCTCTATTAGAGGATCCATCTGAAAAGTAACTACCACCGTTATTATCAGCAGGTGTATCAAATGTAGTTAGGATTACCAATCCAGTCATTGTATTCGACTAATTGTTCAGATGCATCTGTCAAAATTGTGTTTCGTTGATAGGATCGTATCATTGGTTGTTGCTGCTGATGAACATTTGGATACTCATTCACCATTGGTTCTCCTGTTCATATGACAAAATCATTATATTATGTATTAGTAGTAGTTAATAACCAACACATTGTACTAAAATATAGAAGCAAAGTGTGTTGACTCTTGCTAATAATACCAAAAAACTTCTGCTTTTTGAAAAAAAAGACCTCTTTATATAATCTTGCTAATAATTCCAAAAACTTGTGCTTTGTGCATGGTGGACATATGTGATACTATTAGGAAAGCTTAAACACATTAATAATGACCTAGTAATCAATGAAATGGATCGAGGACCATGAGGTTTCATATTTAAATTCATATTAGGTGATTTCATCATCTGTTCAAATTTCGATGGACAAAGTTACCCAATATCTATGCTGATGAAAAAAGTAAGGAATAACTCGTGAGCTGGCTCAAACACCACAGTTTTTTTTTGTATGAAGAAGTACCTTGAGTTAGTAGTGCTGGCTCATTAACTAGACCATCAACTTCCTCTAAAGAACTCCAATTGCCATAAGCCTCCTTCACCAAATTCTGGATATAGGCCTATTAATTAACAGTTGTACAGATATTAGCAAAAGTGTTCAAATACAAAATTTACAGTATCTCAAGAATCAAACTCTCAAAGTGCATATAAAATCATACCTTTTGTATTCCTGTTAAGTCACGAGTAGGGTAAATTTGCCCATCAATAACTGCCCTAACAAGTTGACAAATTGGAGTAAGGATTAGAACGTAGTTTGGTCCACGGGCCATGAATAACTTTGAGCCCATCTCACAAGTTTTTGCATGCTTGTATGTCACTTCCCACATTTTATCTGACATTCCAGTTCCCAGTATCTGTATAATCACACAATCAATTAAGAGATCTTTGTATTTCATGTTTAATTTATATATGTTTTGTGTAAGTAGCTAGAGGCTTACAGTTCTAATTTGTGGTGTGTCAATAGTAGCCAACTTCAAGAAATCTTGTACAGTGTTGATGCCTTTTGAAGAAAGCTTTTTGCGGAAAGTTCCATCTTTTCCAATCTTCTCAAGACGCCACACTTCATCTCCTAGTGCTGGTGGGTAATGTTTTTTGTACACTGCAACATATTAACATGACACAAACTTAGTCAAATACATGCTATAACATACTTTTTTTTAATAGGATAGGATCTGTACTTGAACTATGCCAAATTGAACTTTTTTGTTCTTTGTTAACAATTTGGTCCAAAAATAGATTTGGTAGCACATCAGAGTCTCTAAGCTAGTCCCGACAAGAAGGATTTGCTTAGATGGTAAGCATTCTCTACCTCCAATCCAAGGTTGTGGATTCGAGTATCAGAGAGTAAAAAGGTAAAGTGAATTAGTAATAAAATACAGTATCCACATTTTAAAAAAAAAAACTATTAGTAGTATAATACTACTATAATTTGTGGAGTTCTGGATGTTTGTTCAGTTAGAAAATTAGTTTTGACTTCCAAAAGAAATTATAATGAAAAAAAGAAGAGATTGCTTACATTCTCCGCGGTGATCTTTAACCACAAACGATTCAGTAACGGCTTCTGTAATTCGAACAGTAGTTTGATTATTTCCAATTTGAACCACTTTTGCGCCAATTCTGAATTTCCGGCTCCGAATCCAGCTCGAATTGTCAGTAAACTCGATTTCCCCAACGGAAACGACGCCGTCACGCATCGTGAAATTGAGTTCGCCGGTAAGCAATGGCCTCTTTCCGGTTCTCTCCTTAACGACGTGTTTGTCGAATTCTTCGCGAGACCAATTAGTTTCAGTATCTCCGGACGGGAAATCTCCGTTAAGTACGACGAGTTCTACTTTGATAGGGTAAGGTAAAGTCGTCGGAACCATGCCTTCGCCGCTTGTATCCACCAGAATAATTTGAAGACTCTGGCCGTCGTTGCCACCGGCGACGACTTTGCTTCCGGTGAATATTGGTTGCGAGAGCTTTTTGTTGAAAATGAGACGAAGATTCGATGGTTCGAATGCTTTGATTCTTAGTGAAGGAGATCTCGTTAATGAACGACATGAATAACGCCTTAGTCCATTCTCCACTTCCTCAAGAATCTGCAAAATCAATTTCACGTGACAAAGTTAATTTCATAAACTTATCGTCAAGATAAAAGTTTAGTAATAATCATAAGTGAAATTTTAAGCCCTTACCACTCGACGGAGCATCGGTTCCAAAGCAGAAGACACGTTCTCTAGGAAATTCGCCTTCACTGCTTCCTTAATAACACTACAAAAAAATAAAAATAAAAAAGGATTTACTATAAGTCAGGTAATCGTGAAATTAAATATGTACAATCGATATGAATTAATTGATATTTGAAAAAACGGAGACGTACGAAGCGAAAGAAGGTGTAATAGATCTCATGCGTTTGTAATTCGGTTGGTTCGGATCCGGATTAGAGTTATCTAAAAACCGTTTAGCTGCTGCCATTTTTGTATTGAGAGGTAAAGTGTGATAAGCTCAAGAAATTTTCAGTAGATGTGGGAAGGGCAAGTATATGTATGCTTATATATATAGAGGAAGAGTATCTAAATTAATGTAATAAGTGGTTTATAATAAAAAGGAATAAAAGCATAGGTTATAATTATTTGTAATATTAAGTGTTAAATTGGGTAATTAGTGAAGTTTCGAGGAATGAAGAAAGAAATAGCGTGGCAAGAGAGGGTTATTCCCAACTTCCAAATGATCTAAGGCAGCCTGATGTAACGACTTTAATGTCAAGCCCCTCTTCAAGTCAACGGCATAAAAATCCAAAAAATATAACAACTTAATTCTTAATAGTTTAAACTTATGAGCCGGTTAAACTAGTTATTAAATATTTTTTAATTTATCTACGTGTTTGATGACATTGAAAGACAGAAAGAGTATATAACTTATAAGTCGAGATCAATCAAACGTCGTAAGTTCGTTATTTATTTTACCGCTTATAAACTTTCATAGCTTGTAATTTACAATCATAATTATATGTTTTTTAAGTTATTGATTATTGTGAATTTTAAAAAAAAATTACGTGCATGATTTCTAAATATATAGATTATTGAAATTTCATTTTAATACCTAAATGACAAAAGATCTTTGTCATTTAAATATTAAATTATTAAAAAGAAATTTCAATAATCTATATATGTAGAAATCACGTATATACACAAAAGTGTATGTATATCTATGTTTGTATTTCCTCATTTCCAAAAAGAATTATTTCATTCTTTAAATTTTTTTATTTACTTCACTCACCATATATAAAATTAATAAAAAGAACTCTTCGAAACAATTCAGCTTATAATTTCTCCAAAAGCAAAAAAAAAAAAAGGTATAGAACGGGACAAAAGAACTATTTGGTCTAACAAACCCTTCCCATAAACTATTTGTGCCAGACTTCTTTTTATCTTATAAATAACCACATACAAATTTTGAATTGTTTAATCCACATATTTTGGGTCTATTTTTTAGGTCATTGTAACTTATTATCTTTTATTTTGTGTTGATCTTTAGTTATTGTTTTTTTTACATAAAAATTAAAAATTCAATCCATTACATTTTTTTTTGTGAAATGAAAAAGAATGTTTAATACAATTATTATCAGTTGAGTGAATCGTAAAATAAATAATTTATCCCACTACACACACATAACAAACACACACACACACACAAAAAGTTGACAAGAAGAATGGGACAAGAGAAGCATAAAAAAGCCACACATCCCCACAAAACGAACTTCCAAACCCCACACTGCATTTTTTGTCAATTGAATATATTTGAATTATGTGTTGAACTAAAGAAAAAGATATTTTTATTTGACTACGTGGGTAGCTACAAGATAAAAGAGACAAAGACTTTTTGTTGATTAATAATACATTTATCATATAAGGACGTTACTTACATAGACTTAGAAAAAGGGGAAATAGGATACGAACCGCGTAGATGTATATATAGTTTACTTTTAATTCTTAATTAAGACTTTCTTGGAATTATCTTTTTTTATCGTATTTCTTTATCAAGATTAAACGTTTATCATCATGTCAAAAGTTATAACTGATAACAAAAATGTAACTTTATTTAAGTCCATCAAGAGAGCGTTATGTTTGATCATGATTCCGATCCAGACGCTTAACATCATGTCAAAGGCTATCACTAAGCTAATAGCAAAGACATAATTTTATTTCTTAATTAAGTCCACCAAGCAAGTGTCATTCGATCGTGACTCCAACTCTGACCACCCAATCCTTCGTAGGTCTAGCCCTAGGCAGGATATTGGCATCAATGTCCTTTTGTACATGTTGTATGTGATCTCTTGTAAATTTGTCCATTTGAAATAATTTTCATTTTTTACCCTATTATTATGTTTGTAATTTTTCGACTTTGTATTTGTTTTACATGTTTGATTTATGATATACTTTATTTGTGCAAAAAATATCGGAAACAACTTACATATCAACAACCATAAGGTAGGAATAAAATTGCATACATAATCCTCACCAAATCATATTTGTAGGATTAATATATTGAATATTTTGTTACGTATAACATTTTTGTATAGAGAAAATGATTGCATATGTCCACTAATATATTTTAAATATAAGAAAATAACTTTACAATGGTCTTTTTTTTCTTTCAACTGATCATCTCTTAGAGCTGAAATTAACATTTATGTTACACTAAATTCAACAGAACTTGAGGTGGCTATATTACAAGAAATTTTTTGGATTTGATCATAAAAGCGAATTTGAAATTTGAAATTTATGATTTTGAATAACAAGTTGAATCTAATAAACATTAATCAAACCCATGTAAATCATCATATATAACTTTGCTCTTGGATTTGATTAAGAAAAAAGCAGTACTGCCAGAAAGAACATTGACAGTAATAATTGTGATTATGAGTTAGTCTTGGGAACTATTAATTAAAAAACTAAGAGAGGAAATGATTATTAAAATAATATATATCTTGCTGCTCAAGAAACTAAATTGTACTATATATACGTGCTTGTCATGTCATACTAGCTATTTATCGTATTCTTTTTAACATTATATAAAAATTTAAGGGCCCTTTAAAGATATGATTAGTCCAAACTATTATGTATATATTGAAAATGTTTTCAAATATAAACCCGTAAAATTGTTTCGGTATGAAATGAATTTTTATTTTATCGTCATGAATTTCTTCCTCTGTTTTATTTCATTGGCTCATGACGTGACACTTTCATATATATATATATATATAATAGAAATGGATGGCCCGTGCTAGATAGCAAGTGTGACACATTTATGAAGATTGTATATTAAGTACACAGCAAAGAGTGACAAATAGATATATATCAAAATTATATATTAGTTATTGGAACCAAATTTTATAAGATAGGTATGTACATTTTATTTACATAAGCAAAAGGAAAATAGTGACATATAAGTAGTAACGAAGAGAATATTTTAGGATTATAATAAGCATTGATGTTTTTGCAACCTTATAGTTAATTCTCTCTCAAAAGTAAGGGTCAAACCCCTCATTGAAGAAATCAGAATTTATTACTTTTTTTTTGTATGACATTATTTTTCAAATTTTTTTAAACATTATTATGTTTAAAAATAGTTTTAACTTAATGATTTTAATTTATCAAAATCTTGTACATTAGAACCTATAATTATGGACCCCAAATATGTTGATATAGAGTTTTTTTATTCCAAAGTAAAATTTCCTAATATTTCAAAGAGTAAAAAAAAGTATATCAATATTTAGTTAAATTACTCCACAAAAATCAAATAAAAGAAGTATATTTTTGGTTAAATTATACCACATAATTTAAAAGAAAAAATGTATTTTTTTTGCCCTTTCTTTCCATAACGTCATTTTAATAATAAAAAGCAATTCAATATTTTTCAATAAGAAAAAAATCTTATTGATCTTGCAAAAGTATTGAAAGTTCAGTAAAAGAAAAAAAATTACTTGCAAAGGAAAACATGCTATGATTTCTTATCTTTTTACGTTGATATATTGTGTGTGGAATATAAACTCTAATAATTAAATATTGGTGAATTGTATTTACACCTCACAAAGATAAAATCTTATTTGAATACTTACATCGAGTTAATAAATATATACTTGATTAAATTAATTTGACGTTTTTCTTAATAAATTATTTATTAGGAGTTTATTTAAAAAATAATAATTTTATTAATTATACTTTAAAA